>JARHVA010005691.1:930000-1131378 GCA_037957365.1 Torreya grandis | reverse complement strand
TCTCTGCCAAGATGGAATTTATAACCTCTTAAAGTAATAGAAGGCTATGTTTTGATTTCACTATCTTGATAAAGTGTGTATGTCTAATTTAAGCATGTGGTAGAAGTTTCTCCCTTATCAAATTATGACCTCACCTAGTTACTAGTTCATATGATCATGCACGTCATGTTTAATGTCATGCATCTTTTGATCAAAGCCCGCATGTGGATACTGTGACTGGTTAGTGTTTTACTTTAGACCTCTCCTTCATTTCCCTCAACCTAGACCATTTGGTGAGCCTCCACACAGATATGTGAATAGATAGTTAAGAGTATGAACATGTTCATTTACTTTTTTCATTGTTGTTCTTTGAGTCAATAAAAAAGGATCGACTTATAATATTGTTGCATCACCCTGTTAACTTTCTTAGGAGTCCTTATCTCTTTCTAACCCTTTTCCCATGAAGCACTCGGATTAATTTTAGTCTCAAGTGAGCATCAAAGAGGAATTTGGCCTGCTTCATAGGTCCATCCCCAACATAGATGACCCATAGTCTAGGGTTGTTCCTATTGTTTGACTAGGGTTGAAGTAAGGAGACCTGAACAATCTTCTTACCTAGCTTAAGGTGCAATTCTGGCTAATAATAATTTATGGCATGCCCGATGGGACAAAATAATAAAGAAGAATTTTTTTTTTTGATGTTGTTCTTCTGCATACCATCTTTTAGAGGCATTCAACAAACACCAATTGGCAACTCTGAGCATCTCTCATTTGGTTTAAGCAGTCCAAGTGCCTAATCATCATTATCCAGTATGTACAAATCAACCATATTCTGATCAGTATGCTTATTCTATGCTTCAGTATCCCTCTTATCAAATGGATAAAATTTATATGTTTCCTCCAAGTGACCCTTAGAAGGCCTACAAGCCTTTTCATGGCCTTCGCCCCCCCTCCTATCCCTTATCAAGACTAGACTTATCAAGTTACATCCCTATCATGAGTCAAACAAGTATTATCATCCTATATGGGTTGATAAGGGAGATTGGTAGGGGTTTATATTTTTATCTAGTCATCCCTATCCATGCTATATAGAAGGTAAGGATTACTTTCTAGTTGGTCGAATACAGGTGGTCCGCCCTCGAAAGTAAACAATGGATGGCATGTACAAATGAAGATGTGGCAATAATAGGGAGTTTGATTCAAGACATAGTTGATATATTAATATCCTTCAAAATCTAGCAAGCCTACTTGAATCAGTCTTATGTAGAGCCCTATCAGGAACCTAGCTCAGTTAGAATATGCCAAGGAGGAGCCATCATAGGTTGTGCTCAATTCCGAGCACAAGTTTGAGCTTCAACAAGAATAAGATCAGCTTGTTTGTTCACTCCATGAGGCTTGCATGTCCAAGCAATCAGAATGGAAGGGTAAGTTCATTTTTGTTCTTATTCTAAGAGAAGCATACCATCAATTTGTTAAAAATATAGTATTTCTTCATATTTGTTTAGTATCCCTCAAGCATGTAAAGAATCATGTACTATTGATAAAAGGTAGCTACTTTATACAACCAGTTAATGGTTTTGTATAGTTTCATTATGTTTGGTTAGTTTAGGATATGTTAGATTTCATGCTATTTTCAAAGTGCTTTAGTGCACATTTATTTAATAGGTTAGTTGCTTTTGTCCTTCTATTTCAAGAGAGGTTCTAGACCATCTCAGTTGCAGAGAGGTGATTCCATGCCTGATGGATCGGACTAGCAAATGGAATGGGTTCTTAAGCATAGCAAGCATGCTTCCCTGCAAGTCACCAAGAATGTTGGCCATATTTTGCCCACATACCAAGCCATGCCCACTTGCTAAATCATCCTAATGTAGAGTTCTTAATTGAGCAATTAATTCAGATCATTTGGAAAAGCTTTGGATGGTGTGGGAGGAGTGAATAGGTCATGAAGCTCACAATACTTTAAAAACACTACAACATTGAAAATGGGATGATCAATACAAATTGGGGAGTGTGTGGAACTCATCTACTCTACTCATTCCATCAAGATTTTGTCCAAACAATTGGCCCCAGTAGTAAGAAAAGATAAACGACTATTTCAATACTACTAGATTTTGTGTATATGGACAAGTCAAAGAAAATCAATCGATGGGTTCATTCATTCTTATGCCAAGATCATTTATGCTAAGTTAAAGATCATGTGATGAATCAATATGGGAGTCATGCATCTCCAAAGTTGGATCTACAAACTAAAAAGGCCAAATCTTCATACTTGGTGATTTTTTGCATTTGATATCTTCACTTAGGAAGCCTTCTAGGCTAGCAGATCAAATGGGTTTGCTCCTTGTGGCATTAAGACCATCTCCTGAAATTTTGGTGCCTCTACGAGTTCTGTACTTTGAGATACAAGTTTACAAAGTTGGCCAAATTATGAAAGACATCCATGCAAGTGTCAACTTTATACCCAGGCAAAGATCCATATAAGTTTAAATTTGATGATCTATGGGATGTTAAAAAATGTTCTTGTGGATTTCAAATGTCGCTCATATGAATGTCAATTTTAAGATCCATGAACTAGCCATTGGGGTTCTAAAATCCTTGGCAGAGACTTGAGAAAGAGTGTGTGGCCGACAAATGTCAAAGACCATGAGAACTTGGAGCAAGTCAAATGGTCAGTGGACTTTGATGACCAATAAGAAGTTGAGCTCGAGGTGATGTGTCCTAAAGATCTACAATCCATGTTTAATCGGATCTTGGGATCTAACAGCATGCAATGGTCAAGGTGTCAAAGGGATCAAACCAGATCATCGATGGATAACAAAGGAGTGAGCCAAGATAACTCAATAAAAGGTGATCAAGCAAGACAAGCCTAACTCAATAAATATTAGAGCCCAACCTGAGAAACAAAATAAGTAGAGCTCAATACGGACTTAGATGAGATCGATTATTGGACAAGTTGTTATATCTATAAGAAAACCAATAGCCTTAGATTGGTTTTCTTCTATAGTTAATTCAGTTTAAGATCCAAGGCATAGAGCAAGTATGAAAGGATCATTTTAATTCATGCCTCGACAAACCATCATTCAAAAAAAACATGATGTATCCCTAGCAGTTCAAAGCCCTGAAGATCTTGCCCTCATAATAGGATCTAGTGGAAGAACAAAAGATCAAAGCTTGGGAATTCGGAAAATAGTTAGAGAATTGACTTTCGATCGGATCATGACTTGCCACCTTTGGAAAACTATTATCTTTTAGTGCGACTTGCTAAAAATATAATGATATGAAGGCTATCTAAGCAAATTATGAAATTCTCATTCATAATGACTTGTTTTGATTGGACCAAAAGCATGCTAGAACATCTCGAAAGCTGATAGTTTATTGGTTATCAAAAACAACAAGCTTCCTAAATTTTATCTCTCTCTCTTTTCTACTATAAATAGAGGCCTTGGGGCCAAAAATAGATATATCTCACTTTTTAGATAGATCATTAGATCTCTCTCTATATTTTCTCTCAATTCCCTCTCTTGGTTAGACCAGACTTTGCCAAGATGGAATTTGTAACCTCTTAAAGCAATAGAAGGCTATGTTTCAATTTCACTATATTGGTATAGTGTGTATATGTCTAATTTGTGTATGTGGTATAATATTTTCCCTCATCAAATTGTGATCTCACCTAGCTACTAGTTCATATGTTAATGCACATCATGTTTAGTGTCCATCTTTTGATCAAAGCCCGCATGTGGATACTATGACTAGTTAGTGTCTTACTTTAGACCTCTATTTCATTTCCCTCAGCCTAGACCATTTGGTGAGCCTCCATATGGATATGTGAATAGATAGCTGAAGTCTAAATCTGGTCATTTACTTGTTTCATTAGTTTTCTTTGAGTCAAGCAGAGAGGATCGACCTGTAATTTTGGTGCATCACCCTGTTAACTATCTTAGGAGCCCTTATCTCTTTCTAACCCTTTTCTCGTGAAGCACTAGGCTTAATTTTAGTCTTAGGTGATCATAAAAAATTAATATGGCCCACTCTAAAGGTTCAACCCCAACATAGGTGACCCACAGCCTAGGGTTGTTCGCATTGTTCGATTAGGGTTTGAGCAATGAAACTTGAACAATCTTCTTGCCCAGCTTAGGGTACAATTTTGGCCAATAATAGGAGTAAAAAAAGTTATTGGGAGTTGTTCCAAGAACCAAAATGATGTGTTCCAAGCTTGATAACACATTTTAATACCATTCATCTAGTTTTTATGAGTTTTAGAAGATGTACTTGAGTTTAGGGCCACTTGGACCAAACTAGGTGTGGTAAATGAAGAGTTACAAGACACTTATGCACATGAATGATGGAATAGCACGTCAGAGGAGTTTTCTAAGTCATGTCAAATATTCAATGAGTGGTCTAATATTATTTAAAGTTGAATTCATAATATGAAATTATATTTGTCACTCCTTTCATGCAAAGAAGGGTAGTTTCTAAAGAGCTAGTCAAGATGTCAAGCAAGTTTGTAACCCCTACACCACTTAGAAGGTTGGAGCTACCTCAGGAGTGAGACACATGGCCTTGGAGGTCTATTATACTATCTCATAACTCCTCTTCTTATTTTAACTTTAAGTAAATTTTTCAATCTTCTTCTGCCACCTCTCTCTCTCCCTCTTAGAGTAACCACTTTTTGCTAAGTTTGTAAAATATACACTTGGTATTGAAAAACCCTACAAGTTTGAATACTATATTTTCATTTGAATAAATATTTCCAATCTAGTTTCTATTTCATAACTTCTTTTCAAAGTGTGTGAAGTAGTGCATAGTGGAATGATAATTGATAATCACTTATCCTTGTGTTCACCTTACTATTTCATTTTTTGTGCAAGTAGTCTACTCTCTAATAGGTCACATGAAGTGTATTTAGAATATTTGTCTATATCTAAGTGTAAATAATAGCATTAGTGTCTACAATTAGACCTCTTGTTCATTCACCTAGAGAAGTACAATGCATATGACCTTCATGTTTAAAAACACTTATGTTAGAGCAATCTAGGATGTTGAAGCTAGTCTTGTGAGTTATCTTTCATAGTGCAAGTATATGATAGTCTAATGGAGATCAATTTGGTGTATCACCTCATTATAATAGGTTAATTTCATGTTCTCTCTCTCTCTCTCTTTTCATCCAAGCAAGCAAGTAGTATAGGTGATAAGATATCAAAGACAAATCTATGGAGCTAACCCTTCAATCTAGAGGTTTACCTCTACTATAGGAAACCCACAGGCCTAGAGGTAATCCAATATTCCACTCAATTTGGAGAGGATTTAACTACCTCTCCAAGGGTGCAAAATTGAGTGACAACAGTTTTGGCATGCCTGGTGGGACTATTTTCTCAAGCACATCTTGTCAAAGTGAATGTTGGTCTTGACAACATCACAGTTGCATAAGTGTGTTCTACTCAGCATTTGTCAACTCCACTAAAGGTAATATCCTGTTGTTGACCAAATTTTATTATTTCCTTTGTTCATGATTCATGGTCCTTACTAGGTCAGCTACTAGTAGAAGTAACCATCCCATAAATCCACTCCCTCAACCTGAACTTCCTCTTGAAGTTCAATATCTTGTGCCTATCTTGAAATTTAAAGATCAAGAAGATTTTGCAAGTCAAGAAGAGTAAGAGAGTGTCAGGATTAGGAGCACAATTGATTACTTTTCTATAAGCAATTAAACACGGAATTGAACCAGAATGATTAAGTAACTAGAAACTTGAAACAGCAAAGAATATGAGAAACAATACTATCTGTATTAACACTCTTCTTGAATACAATAAAGAAATCTTCCTCTCCTCCTCACACCTCTTGGGTGTACAGTATTTCACTCAAGAGTTCTCTCTCTCTTTCTCAACCACAACTAACTCAATAACCTAAGTTGTTATCCCCTCCTTGATAGCTTTAGCTGATCTCCTTGACCTTGCACCTTGCAGATCTCCTTTGACCTTGCTTTCTTGCTTCAATGCTTTACTTGCCTTGATTACAATACATGCCTCATGGGTCTCTTAAATAGGATCCCAAGCATACAATAATTAGACTTTTAATTACAATAATTAGAAACACAGACTCAAGACTTAAATTAGTCTTCAACATGTAAACACTCTCAGACCTCTTAAAATTAGATGAGTCTAATTCTGGAAACGTATTCTAGAAACGCATGCACACGCACAGGTGACCAACGTCGGTTGTTGTCAGTCTGCTCCTGACTGATGTTGGCTGATCCCTGGTCCCTGCCTAACCGACGTCAGCAATACTACCGATGCCAGTTACTGATTGAACTCAACAACTTCCTGATTAGCATCCTGGTGAAGCTTTTAGCTCCACAACTTAACAATCTCCCACTTGGAGATAAACAGTTGCACCTGTACAGCAACCTCCACTAACCATCTCAGGCACCTCCATCTTCAAGCTCAATTTTGAAGACCAACCACCACACATCCTGTGATGCTACACCTATCATCCAAGTAACCTGCCACATCCGAACCTACATACCATGTAGAGAAGTGCTTAACCCTGCATAAATACCTGCTACTGGTCCCTCTCAAATACCTGAGAATCCACTGAACTGCTCTCCAGTACTCCTTTCCCAAATTGGCTCTAAAATTTTTGACAACTCCCACTGCTTGGAAAAACTCAGGTCTAGTACATACCATGTACTTAACCTCATCATGTGAATTGGGACACTATTCTGTGAACTGTCCATCCATAGGTGTGTTAATCGGTTCTGCATCCTGAATCTCAAATCTCGCCACTACCTTATTCCCATAATCATCTTGAGACAACATCAACCTGTGATCTTCCCTGTCTCTAGACATACTCATGCCAAAGAATCTTGCTGCTCCCAAATTCTTCATGACACCCATCTGAACTAACTTTACCTTTAGCTCAGAAACTCTCTGCATGTGTGACCCTGTAACAAACACACACACTACAGTAACAGGATAATGTAGCTAATATTATCTAACCTGGTAAAAGAAAACACAATGATCACATTGACCTTGACTAAAGCCATGCTTAGTCATATCCCTGTCAAACCTCCATTGCCCTGCAACCTGCTCAAGACCATATACCTTGGCCTTCCGTCTCACGTGTCCATCCACTCTCTTCTCTAACCTAGGAATCCATTCGTCTGTCAGTGATTTTATCTCGGCTGACAACTCTACCAAAACTCCCACTTGGTTTTCTTCTAAAGAATTCATGCCATGCTCCCACTATTTTCTAGATTCTACCTGCATTGCCTCTTCACATCTTCCTGGTTCTTGACCATCAGTAAGCAACAAGTAATATAAAGAAGGTGAACAATGAATATGAGGTCCACTTACCCTTTCAGTCTTCCATATGGGCATTTGAGACTCCTTGACAACTTGTTGTCCGCCCAACATCCGTTCTAGTGACCGATCTCGGCCATCTCTCAGTTTGCACCCGATCGACGTCGGTTCCATGCGACTGACCTATCTGTCAACGTCGGTTCTTACCTGACCGACGTCGGTTCCACCTGCCTGACACTACCAACTCTGTTGGTCTGCACATGACCGATGTCGATACCTGCCTGATCGACATCAGTTCCATGTGACTGACGTTGATAACTGTGTTTTCCTGTAAGTGATGACTTCTTTACCCAAGAGCTCATCTTAGATCAAAACCCTATCCATACTGCCCTGCTCAGAATTATTCAGCCCCTGTGACTGATCTCTGTCTATCATCTCCTCCATAAACACCAAGGCTTCCCTGTTCTTGTCAAAAACATCAAATTTCCTTTTCCTGCAATGAACTCGATCTATGCCCTCCGAATCTGAACTCATACCCTTTGATTCAAGAACGTCTATTCCCTTCTTATTCATGTGACCAAGCCTACTAAGCCACATCTTCGAATCTACAACTGAAGTAGATAAACCAGAAGTAGAATCAGTAATACAAGTAGATAGATAAAGAGTACCTACTTTCTTACCTCTTGCTAAAACAAGTGCACCCTTGGAAACCTTCCAAGAATCCACTATGAAGGTTACTGTGCATCCCTCATCACCCAACTTTCCTACAAAAACCAAACTCTGCTTCAGGACTGGGACATGCATAACCTCCTTCAACACCCATGTGTTGCCCGTCTGCAATTCCAGCTGCACTTTCCCTTTGCCAACCATTTGACAAGGCGTAACATCCCCTAAATAAAGCTCTCCAAAGTCTCCATGGACATATTCATGGAACAATTCTCTATTTGGGGTTGCATGAAAAGAAGCACCAGAATCTAAAACCCATGATTCTACCTGACTATCCAAAGAAAGTAAGAGAGCATCATGTGCCATAATACTTGCATCTTTTGCTTCTTCATTACCTTCATGTTGATTTTCTTTATCCTTTAACCAATAATCTTTCTTTGTGTGTCCTCTCTTTCCACAAAACCAGCAGGTGATACCTCCATTTCTGGATTTGGATCTCCTTCCCATATTTTACCTTGATTTCCCTTGCTCGACCTTCTCTCTTTGCCTTCCCCTGCTTTCAGCACTTAGAGCATTCCCTAATGATTCACCTGTGCTTTTTCTATGAATTTCTTCATTCAAGATTACACTAACCACATCATCAACTGTTAAGATTTTAGAAGCAGACGCGGTATTACTTACTGCCATTACCAAACTATCCCAACTTTCAAGTAAAGAGCATAAGATTAAGAGAGCTTTCATTTCATCATCAAAAACAATATTGACTGAAGCTAACTAGTTTACCAAACCATGGAAATCACTAAGATGACTATATACCGATCCACCTTCCTGCATTTGCAAAGTAAATAACTGCTTCATAAGAAATACCTTATTCGAAGCTGAGGGTTTTTCATATAAATTTTCCAAAGATTCTATCAACTCTCCTGTTGTCTTACATTGTGATAAGTTGGAAATCACAGACGATGCAAGGCTTAACCTTATGGATTCCAGAGCCTTTCGATCAAGAACATTCCATTCTTCATCCTTCATATCTGTGGGATTGCATACAACCCCACCCAACGATAAGTATAAATCTTTTTGATACAAATAATCTTCTATCTACATCCTCCACAGTTGATAATTCTTTCCATTAAACTTCTCCATTCGTAGCTTACTTTATTATGCCATTGTTGTACTCCCACTCAATCAGAAACACCTGAGAATGACCTGTAATCAAACAATAACCTGCTCCCTGCAACCTTGCTCTGATACCACTTTGTCAGGATTAGGAGCACAATTGATTACTTTTCTATAAGCAATTAAACACGGAATTGAACCAGAATGATTAAGTAATTAGAAACTTGAAACAACAAAGAATATGAGAAACAATACTATCTGTATTAACACTCTTCTTGAATACAATAAAGAAATCTTCCTCTCCCCCTCACACCTCTTGGGTGTACAGTATTTCACTCAAGAGTTCTCTCTCTCTTTCTTAACCAAAACTAACTCAACAACCTGAGTTGTTATCCCCTCCTTGATAGCTTCAACTGATCTCCTTGACCTTGCACCTTGCAGATCTCTTTTGACCTTGCTTTCTTGCTTCAATGCTTTACTTGCCTTGATTACAATACATGCCTCATGGGTCTCTTAAATAGGATCCCAAGCATACAATAATTAGACTTCTAATTACAATAATTAGAAACACAGACTCAAGACTTAAATTAGTCTTCAACATGCAAACACTCTCAGACCTCTTAAAATTAGACGAGTCTAATTCTGGAAACGCGTTCTAGAAATGCATGCAAATGCATGCACACGCACAGGTGACCAACGCCGGTTGCTATCAATCTGCTCTTGACCAATGTCGACCGATCCCTAGTCCCTGCCTGACCGACGTCGGCAATACTGTCGATGCCGGTTACTGATTGAACTCAGCAACTTCCTGATTAGCATCCTGGTGAAGCTTTTAGCTCCACAACTTAACAGAGAGTGAATAGGAATTTGAGTGCAACATGGTTAGGCATCATGCTTTCCCAGTCTTCAATACTAAAAATCCTATAAACCTCAATGCCTATGATGATATCCCTCCCACTGCCACCAAGAGTGTTACCACTTTCAATGGGGAAGGTCTAATCACCCCAAATGAGCATATTGAGGACTTATCCAACTTCTACAATTTGCATAATGTCATTAAATTTAACATTGTAGTTAGATTACTTACCATGTCTCTTAGGGGAAAAATGCTTTATTTGTATAAAACATTGTCAGGAGGATGTATCACTACTTAGGATGAGTTTGGGGAGTTGTTGACTCAAAGATTTGAAGACAAGAGAGATCATACATCACTCATTCATCAGCTGAATATGATTCAAAGAGGGCCTGAAGAGACTATGCATGATTTTAATGAGAGGTTTCAAAGAACATGGAATAGGTTGCCACCTCCCATGAGACCCCCTGCAACTTTTTTTTCCCCAACATACCTTAGAGTTATTGGGACTAATATAGCTATCATGTTGCAGTCCATGGGTGGGTACACTTTACCTGAAGCCTATGACATAACAATTAGAGCTAATAATGGTTTTATCCAAGCTGGTAAACTCCCTCCAAAAGCATTTATTATTATTCTACCTAACATGTATGTTACTCCTCCAATTCTTGCTCCTATTCCAAGTTCAAGCAATAAGTCTAGAGCTACCCCAAAGAAATCATAAGATACCATTGATTGGGAAGCGAGATACAAACCATTAAAACTCAAGTAAGGCAATCAAATAACCAATCTGGAGTTCAAAAAAATCCATACTACTACCCTCCACAAGCAAATAGGTTCCCACCTCAGCAATATGGTCAAGGTAGGGGACAAGGTCAACCTAACTTCAATAAGCCACCCAATGCCTATAATCCAAACTCTACTCCAAACACAAGAGCCATGGTTCCAGTCCATAGTAACTTGGTTCAAGGAGAAGAATGAAAGCCTCAAGGACAATACATGAATTCCAATGAAAGTGAAGGACAAGCTTTGGTAGCGCAAGGAGGACCTGTTCCTCAATTGATAACAGAAGATGAAAGCTTTATGCAATAAGAATTTAATGAAGAGTGTGGCAACCAAGGAGTGACCTTGGTAAAGTTTTAGGTAGAAGATACACTTGTCTTAAATCAGATTGCTTTAGTTGGATCCAACACAAGGTCAAATATAATAAATTTGGGAGATGTTCATACAAGTTCAAACAATCCTCCTCCAAGGCCACAAGGTGTGAATGCAAATGTGGCAGCCTCTACAAGTCCTGCACCTCTTTAAAATCAGATCTTGGGAAGGGCAACTTAAAGTAATTCATTGCCTCAAGATGAAGGCACTTCATTGCCTACAAGGATGCAAGAAAAGGTGAATCTTTTTTATTTTAATATCATTGACTCTTTGAAGAGTACAAAGACTAGTATATCTCTTTGGGAAGTGCTCCACATACCTGGTCAAAAAGAAATACTTTAAGAGCAATTATCCCAAATCCATTTCAATCCTTAACAATCAAGGCATGGTGGTGTATCACTCACAAATTCACCTACCCATATTTTTTAACCCTCCACCAAATATGAAAATCCCCCACCTTTATATCTTACCCTCATTGTGGGAGACAAACTAGGCCATAATTGCATTGTGGATAGTAGTGTAAGTACTTCAGTTATGCCCAAGCTAATTGCAGACAAGTTGGGCTTGAAATATGAGCCATATATTAAAGGAGTGTTGTAGCTTGATGGGACACCAGCCAAGTCAATAGGGCTTATCAAAATTTTGAGAGTTTTTTGCATGACTGCTTAAATTTCTTAATCCTTCAAGACATAGTGGTGGTAGATCTGCCTACTCATTTTGTTATATGTCTATCAAGAGACTTCACTACCAAGATAGGAGGATATCTTTCTCCTGATTGGTCCTTCTTGGCCTTCAAAACAAGGTATGGAGCTAAGGTGATAATTAAAACACAGTCATTGGCCAAGTTTCACATTGAGCCATATATGGAAGCTAGCTCTAATTTGAATTGTACTATCCATGAGGAAGAAGAACATGTCATTGATGATGGAGTAGCTTCTAAACTTGAAGGTATTTCTTATCTCTTCCTAGATGATTATGGTGCTGACACTTATGGGCATGATTCATATGCTTTTATTGAAGGGACAGACCTCGGCACATACATCATTCATAATGAAGGTGATGAATATTCTGAGGTAAGCTTTGATGATCTTTTTCAACAAGTTGTTGAAGCTAAATATATTATTCATATGTATGATGATGAGTATTCACGTATGATAAATCATGAGGATGATGAATATAGTGAAATTCTACCTGCTCAAGATGAAGGAGTTCATGGATGTGACAGTCATGAAGAAGAAGATGACTTATGGCAGCAGTTTCATGCCATAGTGCAGGAGTTTGAACAAGTGAGTAAGGCAGCCCTTCCTCAAAATAAGAATGAGCTTAAGAGTGAGGTCATTTTTGAGTCTTAGAAGCATGAAGAGAAGGTTCAAGTCACTAACAAGTAGGTTGTAACCTTGGAAGAGTACAATGAAGCCAAGGCATAAAGTTTGTAATTAAAGAGTAGTCTAGGTAACAATCTGATGCTGAACCACTTACAGACATGTTTGAACACCTAAGAGATAAGTATGATGGTCCTAGAAATCAAGTATATCGTGGCCTAGATGAAGGAGAAGTTGATAAATATTTCATGACTCCCAAGAGTTTGAATGAAGAATACCAAACGATCATGAAGGAAAACAGGAAGGTTGCACTATCAAACAGTCCTAAAAGAGAACTAGGAAGACTGTTCCATGGAGTTTCAAACGGTATACTTGCAGCTAACATAGGTCCTATGATTGGTAAGTCTCTTGATCATCTTCACATATGAAAAAATTTCAATAAGGATCCATCCTATGGTGACTTACTCTATGGAGCAGTTGTGACTCAAAAAACATCCTTTTTTGTCCAGGTTGAAGCAAGAAAAAGTGTTGCATCACCTCAACTATGTTTTGAGGTTTGTATATAGTAGGTTAGGTGTGTTGTTTGAGTCTTTTGTGTGTTTTCCCTAGATGCTTTAAGTGTAGTGTGTATTTCCTTCTTTTTGTGTATTTTATGTGATTTTAAAGTCTTTTTAAGGCATATTAGAATCAGATTGTAGTAGAAGAGTGACTCCATAGCCCAATGGGAGGAGAAGGCTCCTAATCCATGAGCATTGTAGGTATGTTACCCCTGTGAATCACTAAAAATGTTGACCAAATTTGACCCCAAGTCAAATTTGGGTCACCCCCTATAGTTTGAAACTTCATAGAGGTGTCTTATGTTTGTCATGGTTTTTTCATGGTCTCTAGTGGTCCTAAATTGTTCCATGTGGTCATATTTGCCTATGTCTAGCATTGTCCAAGTTCTAGTCTTAGGTTCACTTATCTAGTCCTATGGTCAAGTGCATGGTCTTGTATGGTCAAACTTAGTAAAAGGTGTATTATATTCTATATTCATTTTAAAACTTTATTTTGATGTCATTTAATGACATATTACCATGCACTAACCTTTGTTTGATTCTTAATTGCAAAAAATCACATTTTTTGCCATTTTTGGCCCATGTAGAAGAGGTGGACGTACCATTTCATGAGTATAATGTTTCAAGAATTTTTAAAATTTCCCTGGAGTTATAAATATGTCATAGAAGTTTTAGGGATAGTCAGGGCCTAAAATAATCTACATTTCAACTCTTAATCTTGGCAAAAGGACACTTTTCAAGCACTTGTATGGCTTTCCAAGATCAGCTTTCAATTGGAAATCGTTTATAAGTGTCTTTTAGGCTCCCTTAAACTATTTTACAACTTTATACCAAGTTTTAGTTCCAAATGACACTAAAAACACTTTTTATCCTCCATCGTTACCTTCACAAGCTCAGGAAGGCAAATTTGCATTGAATGGTACGGCTAGGAGAGAGAGAGAGTTATGAGCTAAAATCTTAGACATTGTTCAAGGTCTAATTAAGATTTAAATAAGTGGATTGTTTTTTCATAATGGTGGTCTATTATTTATTAATGATCATTAAGAGTGATAGCATATCACTATTGCCTATCCATCTGAGGGGTATGTTCTTGCACTTGTTTTTCTAACCCAAAAATTGATGAAGAGGAATGATTTTAAGGGTGGTTTTTAAAGTTCTTGGATCTCATTTTTACATTGGTTTTATCAATTTAATCATATCCATGAATAACTTGTGCTTGAATGAAGAATGCCTTAGTGTACAGGTTATTTTAGTGAATTCAGATACAAGTCTTTATTTTATCTTCATGGTAGTCATTTTTATAGGTTTATAGTGCTTCATTGTTCATTTAAACTCCCTCAATTTCATGACTTCATTATTATTTTATCTCGGATGTGTTTTGGCCCATATTCTTCAAGTATGCTTACTTTTGGAGACATTGTCACTGTTTAAACAAGTCTATTGGATTTTGATTGCTAATTTAGGATCAATTACTAGTAACATATCATAGTTTGAGGTCCTAGGTTAAAATTTCACCATTAAAAGTGAATAAAATTCAAGAAGAGAACCCAAATGTACACTTTCAAAGGAAGAGTCATAGTTGTTTTAGTTGTACGGACTATAGATCAGTTTGAAGATGCCTAGAACCATGAGGGGAAATTTATATATCTTCTCATACCTTTAAATGGTCTTGAATACCCTATTTCATCCATCAATTGTCTCCAATTGACTAGAATTAATGTTTCTCATTGCATAGAACATACACATGGATTGACTATATTTGTGGTCTGTACAGATCATTTGAATAGCCTGAAGATGAGTTGAAATGGATAGAATATATTGAGAATCTTCATGAATCTTTATGGATCACTGGAGAAGTAACAAGAATGGTGTATATGGGTTCGATAATTCCAAAAGTATAAGAACTCAAAGAGTGGCTTTGTGTAGCCCTAGGAAAGTCAAGTAGAGACCTATAGGCCTCAAGCCTATAGGTCCTTTTTTGGACCTTAATCAATATCAAATCAACACAAAGAAAGTATTAACCTTGAAGAGCCTAAACTTCATTGCAATCATATGACATTGCAAGCCATTGAAGCCACTAGGTCACTTGTAAGTGGAAGGTGACAGTGAAATTGAGTCAATAAAACAAATACCCTATACAGACTGTGTATGAGAGCAAATAAGAGTTGGTTTGAAAGTACCATCAATGTGTTTACATACCATATAGGAAATGACATAAACCCTTCTAAAGGTTTAGATCATTCAAGCTTTTGGCAAGCGGAAAAACTAGGTCTAAGCATGCAACACATAGTCATAACCCTTGATTACCACCTACAAGTGGCTAATGAGGAATAGAAAGGTCTTAAGTCTAGTAAAAGAAGGACCAAATCATGTTTTTAAATATTTGAGCTTACTTTTACATCTCAAATAATTTCATGGATCAACAAAAGTCACTGTGTGAGTGGTAAAGACCTAAAACTAGAAAACACAGTCAAGAATCTCTCAAGGCACCTACAAGTGGTTGTATGAGGGTAAACTCAGTCTCTAAGTTTGATTAAGGGTTGAAAAAGGTGTATTTGAGAGATATTTAAAAACTAATTACACTTCATCTAAGTTCAAATCCCTCTTAAGATATCGATGATGAGAATGGTGATGATCAAATGCAAAACACAGTCAAAATACCCTATAAAAGCATCTATAGGCTCCCTTCTAAGGACATATACAAGCCACATGAGGAGAGGTAGGGTCAAACATGTATGATAAATGTTTGAAATCCCATTCAAAACTTCAAATAATGCTTATATTCCATTGGGAAGATCAGTAAGATAGAAGGAGGCAATAGCTAAAAGTGAGGTTTCTAAACCTCTAAGCATAGTTATACCCTAAGAGGCTACCTACAGGCCTACTTTAGGGTCAATTCCTTCTTCAAGGCCAAAGGATGAAAAGGAGATAAGAGCAGGTATTTTAGATAGCTTTGATCTTAATTGAAACTTCAAAACATGTTCATGAACTACTGAGAAAGATATTTATATGAGGGTGAGGTCTCAAACTCACAGTGAACAGTCAAGAATCTCTCAAGGCACCTATAGGTGATTGTATGATGAAGATAGTTGATCTTAAATCTAAGTGAAGGAACTAAGATGAATGGGAGGGGATTTAAAACCTATTTTTGACTTAAGCAAACATTCATGAACCATTAGGAGGGAATTTGAGTTATGAATGAGGACTGGATTCTACAGTATGCATTCATGATGCTTGAAAGTCACCTAATGGTTGCAGGGTAGTGACATAGTGTTTCAAACCTGAAGAAAAGGAAATGAGGTATATAGAATAGCATTGAGTCCATGTTGAAAATTCAAATTAGTTCATAACATATTTAATATGTCATTAATGATAGTGATAAGGTCCTAAAACATAAGGAACATAGTCAAGATGCCTAAGAAACCTTGCACATAGGCTATAATCCAGCGATGAAAAGAATTTGAGTTTTGAGAGTCCTATAGGTGTAAGAACACTCTAAAATTTGGTATAGGGTATTTTCATGAGTTTATTGATACATTAATTATCATTCCAAATCCACACAAATAGTGGGCATATTCATTGTTTTGTCTCAGACTAGGCTAACTCTTTGGTAAGGGGCAGTCATGAGACTAAGGAGTCTCTTTGAACTCAAAAAGCACAAAATAATTATGCCAAACCCCATGAAAGGTCTTGGAGGTATTTAATATTAATATAAATGGTATCATTACGATTTTAGGGGGCACAAAACCTCAAGTTTCAACTCAAGTTCCCTTGAGGGCTAGCAAAGATAGAGCAAGCTTAAAACCCAAGACCCTTGACCAGTGTACCTTGAGCATACAAAGGGGTAATGGTCAATTTCAGAGTATGTATAATAATATATAGGGATTTTTTATAGTTTTTTGAACCTCTCACAATAGTCAAATGAATTTTTGAGACCCAAAACTCAAAATAGACCTATCTCACACTATCTCACACTCAAGAAATACTAAGTATGCCATTCAAAGAACAACTTCAAATGTTCATACCATTGCCCACACATTGCATTGGAAACTGAGACTTTTGAAATAGTTTAATGGGTATATAAATAATTTTTTAAAATTGGAAGGAGGTCATTTAATGATCTGTTCTTTATGAACAATCGTTAATACCCCAAACAGGTCTCAAACCTCTCTAAAACCCTAATAGTGACCAGTCATGGAAAAAAAAGCTCAAATGCATATCTAATGATGTATTTTTCTCATAAGACATTTTTTTATGTTTTTTAGGACTCCAAGTAATTTACTCATATGTAATTTGATGTTGACATCACTTGTACGGATTGGTATAAATACCTTATTTTTGCATGTTTTTGGTGTTTTGCAGTTGTTCTGAGAAGGGGAGAGATTTCAAATAATGGAATTAGATAATTTGGGAATTTTTATATCTATCTAAGTCCAATAAATTTTAAAATATATTCTAGAGATGATTAAACTAGACCCATTTTCTAACGCAGTCTCAAATAGGCTCAAAATAAGACTAGGTCGTGAGGCCATTTCTTGGTTTGCACAATTCCACAAGGTCTCAGGACCCCAAAATTGGCATGGAGGTTAGTGATGGACTAGATAAATTTAATCACATGCTTGTGGTTGAATTCACACAAGTGACATACATCTGGGGTAAGAAAATAGGGTCCAAAGCAAGAAGGCCTAATTGAGGCCTAATTCAAGAGAGATTGGCAAAAAAAATGGGTTTCCACTCAAAGTCTGAAGATGAAATTTGACATGGACATATAAGGCCATATAGGTTCCTATAATATGCCTTAAATTTTTCAATGTCATCCATAAAAATCCCTACACAAGGAGGTTTACAAGAAAAAGGGCTACAAGGAAATTAGACCTAGTGAAGGCTTAAGAGTAAAATGAGTTCTTGGGAGTTGATCCAAGAACCAAAATGGTGTGTTTTAGACCTGATACCACATTTTAATATCATGTATCTAGTTTGGAAAACCTTGAGAATATGCACTTGACTTTTGGGTCATCCGGGTAACAATTCAGGCGATAATTTAGGTGATGGGTCCACTCCAATTGATGACGGAACTTCCAGGAGCCATAACTTTTGCACCGTAGCTCCAATTGACTCACCATTTGAACCGTTGGAAAGCTAAGAATGAGGAGAAAGTGGTGAGATTAAAAAGATCTCTGATCAATGAATTTTGACCAATAAAAACTCAATGGAAGTACTCCAAATTTTAATTTTAGTAGTGCAGTCTAAAAATAATAAGTTTCTAAAAATAGTAATTCCTTGAATTTTGTATTGTTGTAAATCATGGAAGTCAAACCAATTCATCTCCCTTGAGATTGGTGACCTTCCACATCCTCCCCACACCTTAAAAATATGTATGAATGAAGATGTAACCCGAAAGGAAAATCAGACATCTCTTCTTAGAGATAAGCATATGTTTGGGTCTGTAAATTTGATCAATAAAACATCTCTTCTCAGAGATAGGATTATTTGAATTATCTCATTATTATTTCTTGAATTATCTTTTAACCAAAGTTTTTTGAGTTTGGGATCAGTGGTATCAGAGCGGTTTGTCTTTAGAGTGTATGATCCCAAGGACGAGGTCAGGGTATAAGAAGCTTGGGTGGCAAATAGAACCAGCTGACTATCCACCTATTCACTCCAAACGACTTCAAATGGCAGAAAATATCGAGACATCCAATCCTTTCAAATAAATGGTGAATGAAGCCCTCCAACAGTAGCAAGCATAGATGCTACAACAATTTTCTAAAATTCTCCAATAAATTTTGAATGGGAAATTCTGGCTCCTCATCTGCACCCCCACATCCTTTCAGTGCCCCAACACCCTTCAAGGTTCAGGTGAATTTTGATATCCCTACATTTAAAGGCAAAATCAATGCTGATATAGTAGAAAATTGGTTGGATTAATTGTTATTTTATTTTTCTATAAATAAATTCACCGATAAAGAGAAGATCACTTTTGCTCTTTTGAAAGCATCATTGCCTGTCAAAAATTAGTGGGAAGTGTACAAAAAGAGATTCAGTGCAAATGATATTCGCCTTGAGATGGAACCTACCTGGGATGATGTCATAGAAACTATAAAGAAAGAATACTACCCCATTGGATCATATGACGATATGTATATAGAGTGACAACAACTTTGCAAAGGTAAGGAAAGCTAAGAATAAGGAGAACTTGGTGAGATGGCATAGAGCTCCGCTCGACGAAGTTTGACCCCTAAAAACCCAATGGAAGTGCCCTAAATTTTAATTTTAGTAGTGCAGTCTAAAAATAGTAATTCCTCAAATTTTGTATTGTTGTAAATTGTGGAAGTCAAACCAATTTATCTCCCTCAAGATTGGTGATCTTCCACATCCTCCTCATACCTTCAAAACATTTATAAATGAAGATGTAACCCGAAAGGAAAATCAATGCTGATGCAGTAAAAAATTGGTTGGATCAATTATCATCTTATCTTTTTGTAAATAAATTCATCGATAAAAAGATCACTTTTGCTCTTTTGAAAGCATCCGTACATGTCAAAAACTTGTGGAAAGTGTACAAAAAGAGATTCAGTGTAGATGATATTGGCCTTGAGATGGAACCTACCTAGGATGATTTCATAGAAGCTGTAAAGGAAGAATACTAACCCATTGGAGCATATGATGATCTGTATATAGAGTGGCAATAACTTAACCAAGGTAAGAAACAATCTATTCAAAATTACACTGACATTTTTCATTCTCTATCTGTGAGACTGGCATCCAAGAAAGTGAGAAACACAAGGTTCTCAAATACCATGGCAGACTACAATGGTACATATGGGGAGAAATAGAACTCTTCAATTTGGAAACCCTTGGTGAAGTGTACAAGTTCACAATAAAGATTGAGCAGAAACATGGAAGAATGAATATGAAGAGTTAGCCTTCAAAATAGAAAAGTGACAAAGAAGGTCAAACATGAAGCCAAAATTGGGAGCAAAAGGAAGGAAAGACTAGGAAGTGGTGTGATTATCACAAATCTAGAACTCACTCCAAAGAGAATATTGAGCCATCAAGTCCCTGCTTTCTGAGTCACAATCCTCAACATCCACTGCTCTACCTCATACAGACCCTGCAGTCGAAGAGGTTGAAAAAAATATTATAGATGTTGAGCCCGAAGCCATTGTTGTTTCATCACAGACCCACAAGGAGAGGCTAGATGACAAGGAAAGGTTATTTCACTCTAAATTATGGGTGAAAGTTAAGCCTCTGTATTTCATTCTTGATAATGAAAGTCAAAATAATTTAATCTTTGCTAATATTGTGAAAAGCCTAACTCTGTCCATGAAGCCTCACCCAAAACCATACAGTATTGGATGGTTGAGTCCAGGGAGAAACCTCCGTGTCACCCACCAATGTCTTCTCTCATATGCAATAAAACCTTTCCAAGATGAGGTCTTATGTGATGTGGTCAATCTAGATATTTGTGATGTACTATTTGGTCAACCATTCATGTATGATCGACATGGCATCTATGAATCAAGAAATCGAAGGATTACTCTCACTCTTAGAAAATGGTGCTACAGAGTACCAGAGGTACCACCTTCTACATCTGTCTCTCTAATTAGTGCCAAAAAAATTGTTCTCATGGTGGTCAAGCCACAAGAATCCAAAAGGGCCAATGTTGCAGCCCTGACTCCACAAACAATGCAATAATATAATCAAATAGATACCAAGCTGAAGAATTTTATGGCCTTCTATCCACAGACTAATGGTCAGATAGAAATAGTAAACAATCGAGCCCTATAGAGTTCCATAAATCACAGTCCATTCCAAGTATGCATTGAGAATCAAATCAAAGTACAATTGCCACACTTGATGAAAAATGTTGATGCAATGGGGACCATTACTTCTCAAGGAGGGAGGAATGATCCAGGTAACAATTCAGGCAACAATTTAGGTGATGGTCCATTCAAATTCATGATGAAACTTTTGGGAGCCATAACATTTTCACCGTAGCTCCAATTGACTCACCATTTGAACCGTTGGAAAGCTAAGAATGAGGAGAACTCAGTGAGATGGCATAGATCTTTGCTCGATAAAATTTGACCCCTAAAAACCCAATGAAAGTGCCTCAAATTTCAATTTTAGTAGTGCAGTCTAAAAATAATAAGTTTTTAAAAACAGTAATTCCTCGAATTATGTATTATTGTAAATCATGGAAGTCAAACCAATTCATCTCCCTAAATATTGGTGACCTTCCACATCCTCCTCGCACCTCAAAAATATGTATAAATGAAGATGTAACCTAAAATAAAAATCAGACATCTCTTCTTAGAGATAAGCATATGTTTGGGTCTATAAATTTGATCAATAAAATCTCTCTTCACAGAGATAGAATTATTTGAATTGTCTTGTTATTGTTTCTTGAATTATCTTTCAACTAAAGCTTTTTGATTTTTCGATCAGTGGTATCAAAGCAGTTTGTATTTAGAGTGTATGATCCCAAGGATGAGGTCAGATTATAAGAAGCTTGGGTGGAAAATAAAACTAGCAGACTATCCACCTATTCGCTCTAAATGACTTCAAATGGCGGACAACATCAAGACATATGATCCTTTCAAGGAAATGGTGAATGAAGCCCTCCAACAATAGCAAGCACAGATGCTACAACAATTTGCTCAAATTCTCTAACAAATCTTGATGGAAAATTATGGCTCCTCATCTATACCCCCACATCCTTTTAGTGCCCCAACACCCTTCAAGGTTCACGTAAATTTTGATAACCCTATATTTGAAGGCAAAATCAATGTTGATGCAGTAGAAATTTGGTTGGATCAATTGTTATCTTATTTTTCTGTAAATAAATTCATCGATAAAGAGAAGATCACTCTTGCTCTTTTGAAAGCATCATTGCCTATCAAAAATTGGTGGGAAGAGTACAAAAAGAGATTTAGTGCAGATGATATTGACCTTAAGATGGAACCTACCCGAGATGATTTCATAGAAATTGTAAAGAAAGAATACTACCCCATTGGAGCATATGATGATCTGTATATACAGTGGCAACAACTTTGCTTCGGTAAGGAAAGCTAAGAATAAGGAGAACTTGGTGAGATGGCATAGAGCTCCGCTCGATGAAGTTTGACTCCTAAAAACCCAATGAAAGTGCCCTAAATTTCAATTTTAGTAGTGCAGTCTAAAAATAGTAAGTTTTTAAAAATAGTAATTCCTCAAATTTTGTATTGTTGTAAATCGTGGAAGTCAAATCAATTTATCTCCCTCGAGATTGGTGACCTTTCACATCCTCCCCACACCTTCAAAACATTTATAAATGAAGATGTAACTCGAAAAAAAAATGAGACATCTCTTCTCAAAGATAAGCATATGTTTAAGTCTGTGAATTTGATCAATAAAACATATTTTCTCAGAGATAGCTTTAGTTGAATTGTCTTGTTATTGTTTCTTAAATTATCTTTCAACTAAAACTTTTTGAGTTTTGGATCAGTGGTATCAGAACGGTTTGTCTTTAGAGTGTATGATCTTGAGGATGAGGTCAGATTATAGAAAGCTTGGATGGAAAATAAAACCAACAGACTATCCACCTTTTCGCTCTAAATGACTTCAAATGGCAGACAACACTGAGACATCCGATCATTTCAAAGAAATAGTGAATGAAGCCCTCCAACAGTAGAAAGCACAGATGCTACAACAATTCGCTCAAATTCTCCAATAAATCTTGATGGAAAATTTTGGGTCCTCATCTGCACCCCCACATCCTTTCAGTGCCCCAACACCCTTCAAAGCTCAGGTGAATTTTGATATCCCTACATTTGAAGGTAAAATCAATGCTGATGCAGTAAAAAATTGGTTGAATCAATTGTCATCTTATTTTGCTTTAAATAAATTCACCAATAAAGAGAAGATCAATTTTGCTCTTTTGAAAGCATCATTGCCTGTCAAAAATTGGTGGGAAATGTACAAAAAGAGATTCAATGCAGATGATATTGGCCTTGAGATGGAACCTACTTGGGATGATTTCATAGAAACTGTAAAGGAAGAATACTACCCCATTGGAGCATATGACGATTTGTATATAGAGTGGTAACAACTTCGCCAAGGTAAGGAACATTCTATTCAAGATTACACTGACATTTTTCATTCTCTATCTACGAGATTGGGCATCCAAGAAAGTGAGAAACACAAGGTTCTTAAATACCGTAGCGGACTATAATGGTACATACGGGGAGAAATGGAACTCTTCAATTTGGAAACCCTTGGTGATTCGTACAATTTTACAGTAAAGATTGAGTAGAAGCATGGAAGAATGAATATGAAGAGTCAGCCTTCAAAATATAAAAGTGACAAAGAAGGTCAAACATGAGGCCAAAATTGGAAGCAAAAGGAAGAAAAGACTGAGAAATGGTGTGATTATCACAAATCTGGGACTCACTCTAAAGAAGAATGTTGAGTCATCAAGTCCCTGCTTTTTGAGTCACAATCCTCAACATCCACTGCTCTATCTCATACAGACCCTACAGTCAAAGAGATTGAAGAAGAGATTATAGATGTTGAGCCCAAAGCCATTGTTGCTCCATCATAGACCCACGAGGAGAGGCTAGATGACAAGGAAAGGTTGTTTCACTCTAAATTATGGGTGAAAGGTAACCTCTACATTTTATTATTGATAGTGGAAGTCAAAAGAATTTAATCTCTGCTAATGTTGTGAAAATTCTAAATCTGTCTATGAAGCCTCACCCAAAACTATACAGTATTGGATGGTTGAGTCCAGGGAGAAACCTCCATGTCACCCACCAATGTCTTCTCTCATATGCAATAAAATCTTTCCAAGATGAGGTCTTATATGATGTGGTCAATCTAGATGTTTGTGATGTAGTCTTTGGTTAGCTATTCATGTATGATCAACATGCCATCTATGAATCAAGAACATGAAGGAGTACTCTCACTCTTGGAACATGGCGCTACAGGGTACTAGAGGTACCACCTTCTACATCTGTCTCTCTGATTAGTGCCAAGAAATTTGTTCTCATGGTGGTCAATCCACAAGAATCCAAAAGGGCCAATGTTGCAGCCCTAACTACACAAACAATGCAACAACAGAATCAAATAGATACCAAGTTGAAGAAGTTCATGGCCTTCCATCCACAGACTGATGGTCAGACAAAAATGGTGAACAATCGAGCCCTGCACAGTTCCATAAATCACAGTCCATTCTAAGTATGCATTGAGAATCAAATCAAAGTACAATTGCCACACTTGATTGAAAATATTGATGCACTGGGGACCATTGCTTTTCAAAGAGGGAGGAATGATCTGGGTAATAATTCAAGTGACAATTCAGGTGATGGGTCCACTCTAATTGATGACAAAACTTTTGGGAGCCTTAACTTTTGCACCGTAGCTCCAATTGACTCGTTCTTTGAATCATTTGAAAGCTAAGAATGAGGAGAACACAGTGAGATGGCATATATCTCTATTTGATGAAGTTTGATGCTCAAAAATCTAATGGAAGTGCCTCAAATTTCAATTTTAGTAGTGTAGTCTAAAAATAGTAAGTTTCTAAAAATAGTAATTCTTCGAATTTTGTATTGTTGTAAATCATGGAAGTTGAACCAATTCATCTCCCTCGAGATTAGTGACCTTCCACATCCTCCCCAAACCTTCAAAATATTATAAATGAAGATGTAACCTAAAAAGGAAATCAAATATCTCTTCTTAGAGATAAGCATATGTTTGAGTCTGCAAATTTGATCAATAAAACATCTCTTCTCAGAGATAGCATTATTTGAATTATCTTGTTATTATTTTTTGACTTTCAACCAAAGCTTTTCAAGTTTTGGATCAGTGGTATCAAAGCGGTTTGTCTTTAGAGTGTATGATCCCGAGGATGAGGTCATATTATAAGAAGCTTGGATAGAAAATAGAACCAGCATACTATCCACCTATTCACTCCAAATGACTTCAAATGCTAGACAACATCGAGACATCCGATCCTTTCAAGGAAATGGTGAATTAAGCCCTCCAACAGCAGCAAGTGTAGATGCTAAAATAATTTTCTCGAATTCTCCAATAAATCTTGATGAAAAATTCTGGCTCCTCATCCGCACCCCCACATCCTTTCAATGTCCCAACACCCTTCAAGGTTCAGGTGAATTTTGATATCCCTACATTTAAAGGCAAAATCAATGCTGATGCAGTAGAAAATTGGTTGGATCAATTTTCATTTTATTTTTCTATAAATAAATTAACCGATAAAGAGAAGATCACTTTTGCTCTTTTGAAAACATCATTGCCTGTCAAAAGTTAGTGGGAAGTGTACAAAAAGAGATTCAGTGCAGATGATATTGGCCTTGAAATGGAACCTACCTGGGATGATTTTATAGAAGTTGTAAAGAAAGAATACTACCCTATTAGAGCATATGACGATCTGTATATAAAGTGGCAACAACTTCACCAAGGTAAGGAACAGTCTGTTCAAGATCACACTGACATTTTTCATTCTCTATCTATAAGATTGGGCATCCAATAAAGTGAGAAACACAAGGTTCTCAAATACCGTGGCAGACTACAATGGTACATATGGGAAGAAATGGAACTCTTCAATTTAGAAACCCTTGGTGAAGTGTACAAGTTCACAGTAAAGATTGAGCAGAAGTATGGAAGAATGAATATGAAGACAGCCTTCAAAATGTAAAAGTGACAAAGAAGGTCAAACACGAGGCCAAAATTAGAAGCAAAAAAAAGGAAAGACTGGGAAGTGGTTTGATTATCACAAATCTTGAACTCACTGCAAAGAAGAATGTCGAGCCATCAAGTCCCTGCTTTTTGAGTCACAATCCTCAACATCCACTACTCTACCTCATACAGACCCTACAGTCGAAGAGGTTGAAGAAGTCATTATAGATGCTGAGCCCAAAGCCATTGTTGCTTCATCACAGACCCACGAGGAGAGGCTAGATGACAAGGAAAGGTTGTTTCACTCTAAATTATGGGTGAAAGTTAAGCCTCTACATTTCATTCTTTATAGTAGAAGTCAAAATAATTTAATCTCTGTTAATGTTGTGAAAAGCCTAAATCTATCCATGAAGCCTCATCCAAAACCATATAGTATTGGATGGTTGAGTCCAGGAAGAAATCTTTGTGTCACCCACCAATGTCTTCTCTCATATGCAATAAAACCTTTCTAAGATGAGGTCTTATGTGATGTGGTCAATCTAGATGTTTATGATGTACTCTTTGGTCAGCCATTCATGTATGATCGAGATGGAATCTATGAATCAAGAAATTGAAAGATTACTCTCACTCTTAGAACACAGTGCTATAGGGTACCAGAGGTACCACCTTCTACATTTGTCTCTCTAATTAGTGCCAAAAAATGTGTTCTCATGGTGGTCAAGCCACAAGAATCCAAAAGGGCTTATGTTGCAGCCCTAACTACACAAAAAATGCAACAACAAAATTAAATATATACCAAGCTAAAGAAGCTCATGGCCTTCTATCTACAGACTGATGGTCAGACAGAAATGGTGAACAATCGAGCCCTACACATTTCCATAAATCACAGTCCATTCCAAGTATGCATCGAGAATCAAATCAAAGTACAATTGCCACACTTGATGAAAAACCTTGATGTAATGGGGACCATTGCTTCTCAATGAGGGAGGAATGATTTGGGTAACAATTCAGGTGACAACTCAGGGGATGGGTCCACTCCAATTGATGATGAAACTTATGGGAGCCATAACTTTTGCACCGTAGCTCCAATTGACTTGCCATTTGAACCGTTGAAAAGCTAAGAATGAGGAGAATGTGATGAGATGGCATGAATCTTTGCTCAATGAAGTTTGACCCCTGAAAACCCAACAAAGTTCCCCAAATTTCAATTTTGGTAGTGCAGTCTAAAAATAGTAAGTTTCTAAAAATAGTAATTCCTCAAATTTTGTATTGTTGTAAATTGTGGAAGTCGAACCAATTCATCTCCATCGAGATTGGTGACCTTCCACATCCTCCCCACACCCTCAAAACATGTATAAATTAATATGTAACCCGAAAGGGAATCACACATCTCTTCTCAGAGATAAGTATATGTTTAGGTCTATAAATTTGATCAATAAAACATCTCTTCTTAGAGATAGCATTATTTGAATTGTCTTGTTATTGTTTCTTGAATTATCTTTCAACCAAAGCTTTTCAAGTTTTGGATCAGTGGTATCAAAGTAGTTTGTCTTTAGAGTGTATGATCCTAAAGATGAGGTCAAATTATAGGAAGCTTGGGTGGAGAATAGAACCAGTAAACTATCCACCTATTACTCCAAATGACTTCAAATGGCAGACAACATCGAGACATCCAATCTTTTCAAGGAAATGGTGAATGAAGCCCTCCAACAGTAGCAAGCGCAAATGCTACAACAACTTCCTCAAATTCTCCAACAAATCTTGATAGGAAATTTTGTTTCCTAATCTTCACCCCCACATCCTTTCAGTGCCCCAACACCCTTCAAGGTTCAAGTGAATTTTGATATCCCTATATTTGAAGGCAAAATCAATGTTGATGTAGTAGAAAATTGGTTGGATCAATTATCATCTTATTTTATTGTAAATAAATTCATCGATAAAGAGAAGATCACTTTCACTCTTTTGAAAGCATCATTGCCTGTCAAAAATTGGTGAGAAGTGTACAAAAAGAGATTCAGTGTAGATGATATTGACCTTGAGACGGAACCTACCTAGGATGATTTCACAGAAGCTGTATAGGAAGAATACTACCCCATTGAAGCATATGACGATCTGTATATAGAGTGGCAACAACTTTGCCAAGGTAAAAAATAGTCTATTCAAAATTACACTGACATTTTTCATTCTCTATCTGCGAGATTGGGCATCTAAGAAAGTGAGAAACACAACATTCCCAAATAGCATGGTGAACTCCAATGGTACATATAAGGAGAAATAGAACTCTTCAATATGAAAACCCTTGGTGAAGCGTACAAGTTCACAATAAATATTGAGCGTCAGCTTTCAAAATAGAAAAGTGATAAAGAAGGTCAAACATGAGGCTAAAATTGGAAGCAAAAGGAAGGAAAGACTGGGAGGTGGTGTGATTATCACAAATCTGGAACTCACTCCAAAGAAGAATGTCGAGCCATCAAGTCCCTGCTTTTTGAGTCACAATCCTCAACATCCACTACTCTACCTCATACAGACCCTGTAGTTGAAGAGGTTGAAGAAGAGATTATAGATGTTGAGTCTAAAGCCATTTTTGCTTCATCACAAACCCATGAGGAGAGGCTAGATGACAAGAAAATGTTGTTTCACTCTAAATTATGGGTGAAAGGTAAGCCTCTGCATTTCATTCTTGATAGTGGAAGTCAAAAGAATTTAATCTCTGCCAATGTTGTGAAAAGCCTAAATATATCCATGAAGCCTCACCCAAAATCATATAGTATTGGATGGTTGAGTCCAGGGAGAAACGTCTGTGTCACCCACCATTGTCTTCTCTCATATGCAATAAAACCTTTCCAAGATGAGGTCTTATGTGATGTGGTCAATCTATATGTTTATGATGTACTCTTTAGTCAACCATTCATGTATGATCGACATGGCATCTATGAATCAAGAACTTGAAGGATTACTCTCACTATTGGAACACGGCACTACAGGGTACCATAGGTACCACCTTCTACATCTGTCTCTCTAATTAGTGCCAAGAAATTTGTTCTCATGGTGGTCAAGCCACAAGAATCTAAAAGCACCAATGTTACAGCCCTAACTACACAAACAACGTAACAACAGAATAAAATAGATACCAAGCTGAAGAAGTTCATGGCCTTCCATCCATAGACTGATGGTCAGACAAAAATGGTGAATAATCGAGCCCTGCACAGTTTCATAAATCACAGTCCATTCTAAGTATGCATTGAGAATCAAATCAAAGTAAAATTTCCACACTTGATAAAAAATCTTGATGTAATGGGGACCATTGCTTCTCAAGGAGGGAGGAATGATTCAGGTAATAATTCAGGTGACGGGTCCACTCCAATTGATGATAGAACTTTTTGGAGCCATAACTTTTGCACTGTAGCTCCAATTAACTCACCGTTTGAACCGTTGGAAAGCTAAGAATGAAGAGAATGCAGTGAGATGGCATGGAGCTTTGATTGATGATATTTGACCCTAAAAATTCAATAGAAGTGCCCTAAATTTCAATTTTACTAGTGCAGTCTAAAAATAGTAATACCTCAAATTATGTATTATTGTAAATTGTAAAAGTCAAACCAATTCATCTCCCTCGAGGTTGGTGACCTTCCACATCCTCCCCACACATTCAAAACATGTATAAATGAAGATATAACTCGAAAGAGAAATCAAACATCTCTTCTCAGAGATAAGCATATGTTTGGGTCTGCAAATTTGATCAATAAAACATCTCTTCTCAGAGATAGCATTATTTGAATTGTCTTGTTATTATTTCTTCAATTATCTTTCAACCAAAGATTTTTAAGTTTTGGATCAGTGGTATCAGAGTGATTTATCTTTAGAGTGTATGATCCTGAGGATGAGGTCAGATTATAGAAAGCTTGGGTGGAAAATAAAACCAGCAGACTATCCACCTATTCACTCCAAACGACTTCAAATGGCGGACAATATCAAGACATCTGATGCTTTCAAGGAAATGGTGAATGAAGACCTCCAACAGCAATAAGCGTAGATGCTACAACAATTCATTCAAATTCTCTAATAAATTTCTATGAGAAATTTTGGCTCTTCATTTGCACCCCCACATCCTTTCAGTGCCCCAACACCCTTCAAGGTTCAGGTGAATTTTGATATCCCTACATTTGAAGGAAAAATCGATGCTAATGCAGTAGAAAATTGGTTAGATCAATTGTCATCTTATTTTTTTAAATAAATTCACTGATAAAGAGAAGATCACTTTTGATCTTTTGAAAGTATCATTGCCTGTCAAAAATTGGTGGGAAGTGTATAAAAAGAGATTCAGTGCAAATGATATTGGCCTTGAGATGGAACTTACCTGGGATGATTTCATAGACGCTGTAAAGGAAAAATAATACCCCATTGGAGCATATGACGATCTATAAATAGAGTGGCAACAACTTCACCAAGATAAGGAACAGTTTGTTCAAGATTACACTGACATTTTTCATTCTCTATTTGTGAGATTGGGCATCCAAGAAAGTTATAAACATAAGGTTCTCAAATACCGTGGTGGACTACAATGGTACATACAGGGAGAAATGGAACTCTTTAATTTAGAAACCCTTGGTGAAGCATACAAGTTCGCAATAAAGATTGATAAGAAGTATGGAAGAATGAATATGAAGAGTCAGCCTTCAAAATGGAAAAGTGACAAAGAAGGTCAAACATGAGGCCAAAATTTGAAGCAAAAAGAAGGAAAGACTGGGAAGTGGTGTGATTATCACAAATCTGAAACTCACTCCAAAGAAGAATGTCAAGCCATCAAGTCCCTGCTTTCTGAGTCACAATCCTCAACATCCACTGCTCTACCTCATGTAGACCCTGCAGTCGAAGAGGTTAAAGAAGAGATTATAGATGCTGAGCCCGAAGCCATTGTTGCTTCATCACAGACCCATGAGGAGAGGCTAGATGACAAGGAAAGGTTATTTCACTCTAAATTATGAGTGAAATGTAAGCCTCTACATTTCATTCTTGATAGTGGAAGTCAAAAGAATTTAATCTCTGCTAATGTTGTGAAAAGCCTAAATTTGTCCATGAGTCCTCATCCAAAACCATATAGTATTGGATGGTTAAGTCTAGGGAGAAACCTTCGTTTCACCCACCAATGTTTTCTCTCATATGCAATAAAACCTTTCCAAGATGAGGTCTTATGTGATGTGGTCAATCTAGATGTTTGTGATGTAGTCTTTGGTCAACCATTCATGTATGATCGACATGGCATCTATGAATCAAGAACTCGAAGGATTACTCTCACTCTTGAAACACGGTGCTATAGGGTACCAGAGGTACCACCTTTTACATCTGTCTCTCTAATTAGTGCTAAGAAATTTGTTCTCATGGTGGTCAAGCCACAAGAATCTAAAAGGGCCAATGTTGCAACCCTGAATACACAAACAATGCAACAACATAATCAAATAAATACCAAGTTGAATAAGTTCATGGCCTTCCATCCACATACTGATGGTCAGATAGAAATGGTGAACAATCGAGCCCTGCACAGTTTCATAAATCACAGTCCATTCCAAGTATGCATCAAGAATCAAATTAAAGTACAATTGCCACACTTGATAAAAAATCTTGATGAAATGGGGACCATTGCTTCTCAAGGAGGGAGGAATGATCTGGGTAACAATTCAAACAACAATTCAGGTGACGGGTCCACTCCAATTGATGACGGAACTTCTGGGAGCCATAACTTTTGCACTGTAGCTCCAATTGGCTCGCCGTTTGAACCATTGGAAAGCTAATAATGAGGAGAACATGGTGAGATGGCATGTAGATTTTATCAATGAATTTTGACCCTTGAAAACACAATGGAAGTGCCTCAAATTTCAATTTTAGTAGTGCAGTCTAAAAATAGTAAGTTTCTAAAAATAGTAATTCCTCAAATTCTGTATTGTTGTAAATCATAGAAGTCAAACCAATTCATCTCCATCGATATTTGTGACCTTCTACATCCTCCCCACACATTCAAAACATGTATAAATGAAGATGTAACCCGAAAAGAAAATCAAACATCTCTTCTCAGAGATAAGCCTAAATTTGTCCATGAGGCCTCATCCAAAACCATATAGTATTAGATGGTTAAGTCTAGGGAGAAACCTTCATTTCACCCACCAATTTTTTCTCTCATATGCAATAAAACCTTTCCAAGATGAGGTCTTATGTGATGTGGTCAATCTAGATGTTTGTGATGTAGTCTTTGGTCAACCATTCATGTATGATCGACATGGCATCTATGAATCAAGAACTCGAAGGATTACTCTCACTCTTGAAACACGGTGCTATAGGGTACCAGAGGTACCACCTTCTACATCTGTCTCTCTAATTAGTGCTAAGAAATTTGTTCTCATGGTGGTCAAGCCACAAGAATCTAAAAGGGCCAATGTTGCAACCCTGAATACACAAACAATGCAACAACATAATCAAATAAATACCAAGCTGAATAAGTTCATGGCCTTCCATCCACATACTGATGGTCAGATAGAAATGGTGAACAATCGAGCCCTGCACAGTTTCATAAATCACAGTCCATTCCAAGTATGCATCAAGAATCAAATTAAAGTACAATTGCCACACTTGATAAAAAATCTTGATGAAATGGGGACCATTGCTTCTCAAGGAGGGAGGAATGATCTGGGTAACAATTCAGACAACAATTCAGGTGATGGGTCCACTCCAATTGATGACGGAACTTCTGGGAGCCATAACTTTTGCACTGTAGCTCCAATTAGCTCGCTGTTTGAACCATTGGAAAGCTAATAATGAGGAGAACATGGTGAGATGGCATGTAGATTTTATCAATGAATTTTGACCCTTGAAAACACAATGGAAGTGCCTCAAATTTTAATTTTAGTAGTGCAGTCTAAAAATAGTAAGTTTCTAAAAATAGTAATTCTTCGAATTTTGTATTGTTGTAAATCATGGAAGTTGAACCAATTCATCTCCCTCGAGATTAGTGACCTTCCACATCCTCCCCAAACCTTCAAAATATTATAAATGAAGATGTAACCTAAAAAGGAAATCAAATATCTCTTCTTAGAGATAAGCATATGTTTGAGTCTGCAAATTTGATCAATAAAACATCTCTTCTCAGAGATAGCATTATTTGAATTATCTTGTTATTATTTTTTGACTTTCAACCAAAGCTTTTCAAGTTTTGGATCAGTGGTATCAAAGCGGTTTGTCTTTAGAGTGTATGATCCCGAGGATGAGGTCATATTATAAGAAGCTTGGATAGAAAATAGAACCAGCATACTATCCACCTATTCACTCCAAATGACTTCAAATGCTAGACAACATCGAGACATCCGATCCTTTCAAGGAAATGGTGAATTAAGCCCTCCAACAGCAGCAAGTGTAGATGCTAAAATAATTTTCTCGAATTCTCCAATAAATCTTGATGAAAAATTCTGGCTCCTCATCCGCACCCCCACATCCTTTCAATGTCCCAACACCCTTCAAGGTTCAGGTGAATTTTGATATCCCTACATTTAAAGGCAAAATCAATGCTGATGCAGTAGAAAATTGGTTGGATCAATTTTCATTTTATTTTTCTATAAATAAATTAACCGATAAAGAGAAGATCACTTTTGCTCTTTTGAAAACATCATTGCCTGTCAAAAGTTAGTGGGAAGTGTACAAAAAGAGATTCAGTGCAGATGATATTGGCCTTGAAATGGAACCTACCTGGGATGATTTTATAGAAGTTGTAAAGAAAGAATACTACCCTATTAGAGCATATGACGATCTGTATATAAAGTGGCAACAACTTCACCAAGGTAAGGAACAGTCTGTTCAAGATCACACTGACATTTTTCATTCTCTATCTATAAGATTGGGCATCCAATAAAGTGAGAAACACAAGGTTCTCAAATACCGTGGCAGACTACAATGGTACATATGGGAAGAAATGGAACTCTTCAATTTAGAAACCCTTGGTGAAGTGTACAAGTTCACAGTAAAGATTGAGCAGAAGTATGGAAGAATGAATATGAAGACAGCCTTCAAAATGTAAAAGTGACAAAGAAGGTCAAACACGAGGCCAAAATTAGAAGCAAAAAAAAGGAAAGACTGGGAAGTGGTTTGATTATCACAAATCTTGAACTCACTGCAAAGAAGAATGTCGAGCCATCAAGTCCCTGCTTTTTGAGTCACAATCCTCAACATCCACTACTCTACCTCATACAGACCCTACAGTCGAAGAGGTTGAAGAAGTCATTATAGATGCTGAGCCCAAAGCCATTGTTGCTTCATCACAGACCCACGAGGAGAGGCTAGATGACAAGGAAAGGTTGTTTCACTCTAAATTATGGGTGAAAGTTAAGCCTCTACATTTCATTCTTTATAGTAGAAGTCAAAATAATTTAATCTCTGTTAATGTTGTGAAAAGCCTAAATCTATCCATGAAGCCTCATCCAAAACCATATAGTATTGGATGGTTGAGTCCAGGAAGAAATCTTTGTGTCACCCACCAATGTCTTCTCTCATATGCAATAAAACCTTTCTAAGATGAGGTCTTATGTGATGTGGTCAATCTAGATGTTTATGATGTACTCTTTGGTCAGCCATTCATGTATGATCGAGATGGAATCTATGAATCAAGAAATTGAAAGATTACTCTCACTCTTAGAACACAGTGCTATAGGGTACCAGAGGTACCACCTTCTACATTTGTCTCTCTAATTAGTGCCAAAAAATGTGTTCTCATGGTGGTCAAGCCACAAGAATCCAAAAGGGCTTATGTTGCAGCCCTAACTACACAAAAAATGCAACAACAAAATTAAATATATACCAAGCTAAAGAAGCTCATGGCCTTCTATCTACAGACTGATGGTCAGACAGAAATGGTGAACAATCGAGCCCTACACATTTCCATAAATCACAGTCCATTCCAAGTATGCATCGAGAATCAAATCAAAGTACAATTGCCACACTTGATGAAAAACCTTGATGTAATGGGGACCATTGCTTCTCAATGAGGGAGGAATGATTTGGGTAACAATTCAGGTGACAACTCAGGGGATGGGTCCACTCCAATTGATGATGAAACTTATGGGAGCCATAACTTTTGCACCGTAGCTCCAATTGACTTGCCATTTGAACCGTTGAAAAGCTAAGAATGAGGAGAATGTGATGAGATGGCATGAATCTTTGCTCAATGAAGTTTGACCCCTGAAAACCCAACAAAGTTCCCCAAATTTCAATTTTGGTAGTGCAGTCTAAAAATAGTAAGTTTCTAAAAATAGTAATTCCTCAAATTTTGTATTGTTGTAAATTGTGGAAGTCGAACCAATTCATCTCCATCGAGATTGGTGACCTTCCACATCCTCCCCACACCCTCAAAACATGTATAAATTAATATGTAACCCGAAAGGGAATCACACATCTCTTCTCAGAGATAAGTATATGTTTAGGTCTATAAATTTGATCAATAAAACATCTCTTCTTAGAGATAGCATTATTTGAATTGTCTTGTTATTGTTTCTTGAATTATCTTTCAACCAAAGCTTTTCAAGTTTTGGATCAGTGGTATCAAAGTAGTTTGTCTTTAGAGTGTATGATCCTAAAGATGAGGTCAAATTATAGGAAGCTTGGGTGGAGAATAGAACCAGTAAACTATCCACCTATTACTCCAAATGACTTCAAATGGCAGACAACATCGAGACATCCAATCTTTTCAAGGAAATGGTGAATGAAGCCCTCCAACAGTAGCAAGCGCAAATGCTACAACAACTTCCTCAAATTCTCCAACAAATCTTGATAGGAAATTTTGTTTCCTAATCTTCACCCCCACATCCTTTCAGTGCCCCAACACCCTTCAAGGTTCAAGTGAATTTTGATATCCCTATATTTGAAGGCAAAATCAATGTTGATGTAGTAGAAAATTGGTTGGATCAATTATCATCTTATTTTATTGTAAATAAATTCATCGATAAAGAGAAGATCACTTTCACTCTTTTGAAAGCATCATTGCCTGTCAAAAATTGGTGAGAAGTGTACAAAAAGAGATTCAGTGTAGATGATATTGACCTTGAGACGGAACCTACCTAGGATGATTTCACAGAAGCTGTATAGGAAGAATACTACCCCATTGAAGCATATGACGATCTGTATATAGAGTGGCAACAACTTTGCCAAGGTAAAAAATAGTCTATTCAAAATTACACTGACATTTTTCATTCTCTATCTGCGAGATTGGGCATCTAAGAAAGTGAGAAACACAACATTCCCAAATAGCATGGTGAACTCCAATGGTACATATAAGGAGAAATAGAACTCTTCAATATGAAAACCCTTGGTGAAGCGTACAAGTTCACAATAAATATTGAGCGTCAGCTTTCAAAATAGAAAAGTGATAAAGAAGGTCAAACATGAGGCTAAAATTGGAAGCAAAAGGAAGGAAAGACTGGGAGGTGGTGTGATTATCACAAATCTGGAACTCACTCCAAAGAAGAATGTCGAGCCATCAAGTCCCTGCTTTTTGAGTCACAATCCTCAACATCCACTACTCTACCTCATACAGACCCTGTAGTTGAAGAGGTTGAAGAAGAGATTATAGATGTTGAGTCTAAAGCCATTTTTGCTTCATCACAAACCCATGAGGAGAGGCTAGATGACAAGAAAATGTTGTTTCACTCTAAATTATGGGTGAAAGGTAAGCCTCTGCATTTCATTCTTGATAGTGGAAGTCAAAAGAATTTAATCTCTGCCAATGTTGTGAAAAGCCTAAATATATCCATGAAGCCTCACCCAAAATCATATAGTATTGGATGGTTGAGTCCAGGGAGAAACGTCTGTGTCACCCACCATTGTCTTCTCTCATATGCAATAAAACCTTTCCAAGATGAGGTCTTATGTGATGTGGTCAATCTATATGTTTATGATGTACTCTTTAGTCAACCATTCATGTATGATCGACATGGCATCTATGAATCAAGAACTTGAAGGATTACTCTCACTATTGGAACACGGCACTACAGGGTACCATAGGTACCACCTTCTACATCTGTCTCTCTAATTAGTGCCAAGAAATTTGTTCTCATGGTGGTCAAGCCACAAGAATCTAAAAGCACCAATGTTACAGCCCTAACTACACAAACAACGTAACAACAGAATAAAATAGATACCAAGCTGAAGAAGTTCATGGCCTTCCATCCATAGACTGATGGTCAGACAAAAATGGTGAATAATCGAGCCCTGCACAGTTTCATAAATCACAGTCCATTCTAAGTATGCATTGAGAATCAAATCAAAGTAAAATTTCCACACTTGATAAAAAATCTTGATGTAATGGGGACCATTGCTTCTCAAGGAGGGAGGAATGATTCAGGTAATAATTCAGGTGACGGGTCCACTCCAATTGATGATAGAACTTTTTGGAGCCATAACTTTTGCACTGTAGCTCCAATTAACTCACCGTTTGAACCGTTGGAAAGCTAAGAATGAAGAGAATGCAGTGAGATGGCATGGAGCTTTGATTGATGATATTTGACCCTAAAAATTCAATAGAAGTGCCCTAAATTTCAATTTTACTAGTGCAGTCTAAAAATAGTAATACCTCAAATTATGTATTATTGTAAATTGTAAAAGTCAAACCAATTCATCTCCCTCGAGGTTGGTGACCTTCCACATCCTCCCCACACATTCAAAACATGTATAAATGAAGATATAACTCGAAAGAGAAATCAAACATCTCTTCTCAGAGATAAGCATATGTTTGGGTCTGCAAATTTGATCAATAAAACATCTCTTCTCAGAGATAGCATTATTTGAATTGTCTTGTTATTATTTCTTCAATTATCTTTCAACCAAAGATTTTTAAGTTTTGGATCAGTGGTATCAGAGTGATTTATCTTTAGAGTGTATGATCCTGAGGATGAGGTCAGATTATAGAAAGCTTGGGTGGAAAATAAAACCAGCAGACTATCCACCTATTCACTCCAAACGACTTCAAATGGCGGACAATATCAAGACATCTGATGCTTTCAAGGAAATGGTGAATGAAGACCTCCAACAGCAATAAGCGTAGATGCTACAACAATTCATTCAAATTCTCTAATAAATTTCTATGAGAAATTTTGGCTCTTCATTTGCACCCCCACATCCTTTCAGTGCCCCAACACCCTTCAAGGTTCAGGTGAATTTTGATATCCCTACATTTGAAGGAAAAATCGATGCTAATGCAGTAGAAAATTGGTTAGATCAATTGTCATCTTATTTTTTTAAATAAATTCACTGATAAAGAGAAGATCACTTTTGATCTTTTGAAAGTATCATTGCCTGTCAAAAATTGGTGGGAAGTGTATAAAAAGAGATTCAGTGCAAATGATATTGGCCTTGAGATGGAACTTACCTGGGATGATTTCATAGACGCTGTAAAGGAAAAATAATACCCCATTGGAGCATATGACGATCTATAAATAGAGTGGCAACAACTTCACCAAGATAAGGAACAGTTTGTTCAAGATTACACTGACATTTTTCATTCTCTATTTGTGAGATTGGGCATCCAAGAAAGTTATAAACATAAGGTTCTCAAATACCGTGGTGGACTACAATGGTACATACAGGGAGAAATGGAACTCTTTAATTTAGAAACCCTTGGTGAAGCATACAAGTTCGCAATAAAGATTGATAAGAAGTATGGAAGAATGAATATGAAGAGTCAGCCTTCAAAATGGAAAAGTGACAAAGAAGGTCAAACATGAGGCCAAAATTTGAAGCAAAAAGAAGGAAAGACTGGGAAGTGGTGTGATTATCACAAATCTGAAACTCACTCCAAAGAAGAATGTCAAGCCATCAAGTCCCTGCTTTCTGAGTCACAATCCTCAACATCCACTGCTCTACCTCATGTAGACCCTGCAGTCGAAGAGGTTAAAGAAGAGATTATAGATGCTGAGCCCGAAGCCATTGTTGCTTCATCACAGACCCATGAGGAGAGGCTAGATGACAAGGAAAGGTTATTTCACTCTAAATTATGAGTGAAATGTAAGCCTCTACATTTCATTCTTGATAGTGGAAGTCAAAAGAATTTAATCTCTGCTAATGTTGTGAAAAGCCTAAATTTGTCCATGAGTCCTCATCCAAAACCATATAGTATTGGATGGTTAAGTCTAGGGAGAAACCTTCGTTTCACCCACCAATGTTTTCTCTCATATGCAATAAAACCTTTCCAAGATGAGGTCTTATGTGATGTGGTCAATCTAGATGTTTGTGATGTAGTCTTTGGTCAACCATTCATGTATGATCGACATGGCATCTATGAATCAAGAACTCGAAGGATTACTCTCACTCTTGAAACACGGTGCTATAGGGTACCAGAGGTACCACCTTTTACATCTGTCTCTCTAATTAGTGCTAAGAAATTTGTTCTCATGGTGGTCAAGCCACAAGAATCTAAAAGGGCCAATGTTGCAACCCTGAATACACAAACAATGCAACAACATAATCAAATAAATACCAAGTTGAATAAGTTCATGGCCTTCCATCCACATACTGATGGTCAGATAGAAATGGTGAACAATCGAGCCCTGCACAGTTTCATAAATCACAGTCCATTCCAAGTATGCATCAAGAATCAAATTAAAGTACAATTGCCACACTTGATAAAAAATCTTGATGAAATGGGGACCATTGCTTCTCAAGGAGGGAGGAATGATCTGGGTAACAATTCAAACAACAATTCAGGTGACGGGTCCACTCCAATTGATGACGGAACTTCTGGGAGCCATAACTTTTGCACTGTAGCTCCAATTGGCTCGCCGTTTGAACCATTGGAAAGCTAATAATGAGGAGAACATGGTGAGATGGCATGTAGATTTTATCAATGAATTTTGACCCTTGAAAACACAATGGAAGTGCCTCAAATTTCAATTTTAGTAGTGCAGTCTAAAAATAGTAAGTTTCTAAAAATAGTAATTCCTCAAATTCTGTATTGTTGTAAATCATAGAAGTCAAACCAATTCATCTCCATCGATATTTGTGACCTTCTACATCCTCCCCACACATTCAAAACATGTATAAATGAAGATGTAACCCGAAAAGAAAATCAAACATCTCTTCTCAGAGATAAGCCTAAATTTGTCCATGAGGCCTCATCCAAAACCATATAGTATTAGATGGTTAAGTCTAGGGAGAAACCTTCATTTCACCCACCAATTTTTTCTCTCATATGCAATAAAACCTTTCCAAGATGAGGTCTTATGTGATGTGGTCAATCTAGATGTTTGTGATGTAGTCTTTGGTCAACCATTCATGTATGATCGACATGGCATCTATGAATCAAGAACTCGAAGGATTACTCTCACTCTTGAAACACGGTGCTATAGGGTACCAGAGGTACCACCTTCTACATCTGTCTCTCTAATTAGTGCTAAGAAATTTGTTCTCATGGTGGTCAAGCCACAAGAATCTAAAAGGGCCAATGTTGCAACCCTGAATACACAAACAATGCAACAACATAATCAAATAAATACCAAGCTGAATAAGTTCATGGCCTTCCATCCACATACTGATGGTCAGATAGAAATGGTGAACAATCGAGCCCTGCACAGTTTCATAAATCACAGTCCATTCCAAGTATGCATCAAGAATCAAATTAAAGTACAATTGCCACACTTGATAAAAAATCTTGATGAAATGGGGACCATTGCTTCTCAAGGAGGGAGGAATGATCTGGGTAACAATTCAGACAACAATTCAGGTGATGGGTCCACTCCAATTGATGACGGAACTTCTGGGAGCCATAACTTTTGCACTGTAGCTCCAATTAGCTCGCTGTTTGAACCATTGGAAAGCTAATAATGAGGAGAACATGGTGAGATGGCATGTAGATTTTATCAATGAATTTTGACCCTTGAAAACACAATGGAAGTGCCTCAAATTTTAATTTTAGTAGTGCAGTCTAAAAATAGTAAGTTTCTAAAAATAGTAATTCCTCAAATTCTGTATTGTTGTAAATCATAGAAGTCAAACCAATTCATCTCCATCGATATTTGTGACCTTCTACATCCTCCCCACACATTCAAAACATGTATAAATGAAGATGTAACCCGAAAATAAAATCAAACATCTCTTCTCAGAGATAAGCATATGTTTGGGTCTGCAAATTTGATCAATAAAACATCTCTTCTCAGAGATAGCATTATTTGAATTGTCTTGTTATTGTTTCTTAAATTATCTTTCAACCAAAGCTTTTCAAGTTTTGGATCATTGGGCCACTTGAACCAAACCAAGTGTGGCAAATAAAGAGTTACAAGATACCTATGCACATGAATGATGGAATGGAAGGTCAGAGGAGTTTTATAAGGCATGTCAGATATTCAATGAGGGGTCTAAGATCATTTCAATTCAAGTTCATGATCTATAAATCTATTTGTCACTCCTTTCATACAAATAAGGGCAGTTTTTAAGGAACTAGTCAAGGTGTCAAGCAAGTTTGTAACCCCTACGCCACTTGGAAGGTTGGAGTTGATTCAAGAGTGAGACACATGGCCTTGGAAGTATATTGGACTATCTCATAACTCCTCTTCTTGTTGTAACTCTCATTGGCATTTGTCAATCTCTCTCTCTCTCTCTCTCTCTCTCTCTCTCTCTCTCTCTCTCTCTCTCTCTCTCTCTCTCTCTCTCTCCACCATTCTTTATAAGAGCAGCCACTTTTGGCTAAGTTTGTAAGATCCACACCTGGTATTGAAAATTCCTACTAATTTGAATACTATATTTTACTTTGAATAAATATTTATAATTTGGTTTTGATTTCATAACTTATTGTCTAAGTGTGTGAAGTAGTGCATAGTGGAATGACATGATAATCATCTATCTTTGTGTCCACTTTACTCTTTCATGTTTTGTGAAAGTAGTCTACTTTTTAACAGGTCACATGAAGTGTAGTTATTGTCTTTTTTTATCTCTAATCATAAGGAATAACATTAGTGTCTACAATCAGACCTTTTGTTCATTCATCTAGAGAAGTACAATGCATATCAGCTTCATGTTTGAAACACTTATGTTAGAGAAATATAAGATGTTGAAGTTAGTCTTATGAGTCATCTTTCATAGTTCAAGTATATATTAGTCTAGTGGAGATCAATTTGGTGTATCACCTGATTAAACTATGTTAATTTCATTTTTTTTTCTTTCTCTTTTCATCCAAGCAAGCAAGTAGTATAGGTGAGAAGCTATCAAAGACAAATTTAAGGAGTTAGCCCTTCAATCTATAGGTTTAACTCTGCTATAGACAACCCACAGGCCTAGAGATAATCCAATGTTTCTCTCAATTTGTATAAGGCTTGAATTACCTCTCCAAGGGTGCAAAATTAAGTGACAATAATAATATAATACAACACATTTACTAATAACACAATTATTTTATTCGTTTTTCCTATTTTTACTTTCCATTTACTTATTAATAATATGATTTAATAATAAATAATCATAATGACTTACTAGAAAATATAAAATCAATAATATTCTTTTATTCAAAAATGGTAAATCATGTTACGTAGACTATGTCTTTCCAACAGTAATTAGCATTCTCAAAGTATCATTAAGATAACCTGCCAATGTTCTCACAAAAATATTAATGATCATGAATACAATAATGTGACATAAACACATAGTACCACAATGAAATCACACGAGATTAATTCCACGTAAGGATTAAACTATGCTAGCACACAACTAGTATGCATAAACAATTATCTAAATGCAAACAATCATAAAAATGTACAAGCACTAACCATTCAAACTATGCATATAATGAGTCCTATTTAACATGGTGTGTGCAGGTTTTTAATCATTCCTCTGTCGACCCCCAACACCTCCATCTATGTCACCCTCTTTGATGATGCTCTCCCATCATGTTCTGAGGGATAAATCTCTCTTGCGTCCAACTCATGACAAGAAGGTAGTTAGCCCATAATCATCATGATATATATATCATAAAATACTTTTGTAATAGTAAATCAACATGATTATCATATAGCTAAACTCATAGCAATAAAATCATGAAATCAAAGCAACATACAACTATCTCATAACAACATATGACTTATAGCTTAGTTAAAAATAATCAAATCAAATCACCATCTATAAATATCCATGGATAATTAAATAAATTTGCTTAGTGATAAATCAAGATGTAACAGAAATTAAAAAAAAGGCCACAAACTATCAATTTTCAGTTCTACTTGGTATAAGTATCTATTGACATTGCTAAATAGCTTCAGATTTACCAATACCAATCTTTGGCACTCGCCTCATGTGCAGGTTCTAACTATATCACTAATTCCCTCAAATATTTTTTACCACTTTTTTGGTCACAATTGAGAAGTAAACACATGAAATTAATTATCTCATGTTAGGATCCTTTTAATAATCTCTTATTTATTGAGTGCAATATTATTCAGCTCCATACACATGTTTATCATAGTAGTTTTCACACCCATCACATCCATTTTATATTTTCCAGGTCATCCCTTCCCATCATAGAAATCATTTAGCAATATAAATAGGGAGGCCAACAGATATAATTTTAAATCTATAAGTGATCTAGAAGGATCTGAGACACTAAATAGCCTTGTGGTAGATGCGTGTTATCTGACAAATTTTACAATAACGAGCAACTTCAACACACAAATGCCAAACCATAAGTCTTAACTCCTCTTCTACTATATTGCACACTGCTTGTCGTGTTAACATTGTACCACACAGCTTGATAGTGATGTCAACATAATTCATTAGTCTAATGATTAGTTGTGAAGCTATTGTTACCAACTATTGTAAAGGTCTAACCACTGGTTCATCTTCCTTCTTTGTATATTAATGTACTATGCATTATTTTTAGTTAGGAAGAATGAAGTTATAAAGTACATAGACACGACACATCTAATCTTTTATAGAACTTAACATGATACAACTTTGCTATTAAATTTCTACATCTCATGTATTATTCTTATGTATTCTTTCCCTTGCTTCTCACACTTTGATATATCTTCAGCCTTTATCATTCATAATCATTTTTGTGCATAACCCATTAAATATGTTTAGTTAGATTGTCCATTGGGTTCCTCCTCAACCCTCGATGAATGGTATCAAAGCAATCACACTTCATAAAATTTATGAGTGGTATCGTGGTATATTTGAATTATGTCTCTATTTGTTTGCCCACTCATATGAGGTTCGAATATAAGAAGTTAGGGTTCGAGACTCGTGACCCTTCGTCATACCTTCTTACATGTCCTTAGATGGCAGATAAATCCTCAATGACTTTGACTTCAAAAATGTTTTAGAAAATGATAGTGTGCTTTACAAAGGCAAAATGAAGAATTGGTAAAACACCATGCATGTGAACAAGCAGGTATTGTTAATCATTTCTTGTAACTTTTCAAGCATGTTTAGACTCCTTCCAGCACCTCAATGTAATATCCCCAAGAAGATCTTTAAATTCAAGGAGAGGCACTGCCACTTCAATTGAAGAAATCGTTGCCAAGGAGCAGCGTTACCATTTAAATATAACAATTATTGCCTGAAGTAAACAGAAATATCGATGAAAATGTTAACAGAAATGTTGATGGAAATGTTAACGGAATTATCGATGGAAATGCCGATAGAAATGTCAATGGTCACATCTTTTGGTGAAGAGGTGCCTCTTGGATGGGACACCTCCTTTGGGATAAGTTTTTAAAGACTATATAAAGGAGAAGCGATGTGGAAGTATGAAGTATCCAATTCAATTCAATCATGTATTAAAAATATATAACCATGTACAAGCATTATGCTTTACAACCACTTTTAAGGATGAAATCCCTTAATTGTGTAGTTTGATTGCAAGGATGAAAACCCTTGTAATCATTATATCCCAAGGACAAAATCCCTTGAGGATTTATTTTTTATTATAAATAAAGTTATATTTTTTATTTTAAATATTATTTTTAGTACAAGTTACATTTATAAAATATTATTTTAAAAGGAATTTCGAGGAATCCAAATTATCAAATAATATTTCGATTAGGGATATTACAGTGGTATCAGAGCTTTTCATCCTACCAACTTGAGGGTTTTGATAAGCTTTATGCATTCAAATCATAAGGTCAACATAAACAACATAAATGATGCACAGTTTGACTGATGGGTCTAAGGGCAAGTTACATTGATTTCATAATTACTTCAATAAATGCAGCAGTTGAATAACTCGCTAACTCAAAATTCTAACGGTGAGGGAAGATCATCAAAAGCACAATAGGGCTATACATTTAATAAAAGTCATGAAGGACTCCCCTCAAGGACTTATATATGCCCAACCATGCCCATATTCCTTCAATGAGAGGAACAATACAGGAAGATGAGGCCGAGTTGATTTTCAATGATATTAATGCATGTCACAATAAATATTTGAATTTTGATCCTATGATAAGCGATGAATTAACGTTCAAAGATTTTTGTCATTTATATGGGAAATGTTTACTAGAGGAAGATGAATGGCAGCCAAATTCGGTTAAACAAGTCATCACGAAACAACTACCGAAGGAGCATAAAATTTGGATGGTTGACAATGATTTAGGCAACAATCTTGAGTTGCAGGAGCAGCCAGTGGAAGTAAACTATTCAATGTTGAAAAACATCCCAAGAACATCACTCAAAGAATTCTCTGATCCCGATTTGGAGGCGATGGTTCTTGAACTTAAATAGCCAAACAAACGTTGGAATCATCTTATGACAACCATAAATTCATCCTATTATCGCAATGAAAATAGGTATGATTCTTTTATCCAAGATGAACCATTGCTTGGTCTCCATAATAGCACAAAGAAAATATTTGTCTTCATGGATAGTGGAGGTGAGTCATTAAAAGAGATTGTAAGGGCAGATTTGGTGACAAATGAGCTTGAATAGGTCATTAGTAGCCCAATAAATGATCAATTTGGAGTACATAAATGTCCCAGGATCCTTATGCTCAGTGAAGAGCTCATTAATAATTATAGCAATGGTTATAATGGCAGAAGGCTTTGGGATCTAGGAAAGAACAGTTGTAAAAATCCCTTGCAAGAGAGAACTAATAATAATGCAATCAATTTTATAAGGATGGGGAAAGAAACATCTAAGCTTGGAGCAGATTATAGTTTGTTGTGGAGTGTACTGTCAGGTTTTAAATTGCTTGAGGACAAGTAATTTGAAGAAGGGAGGTATGTTATATCCCCAAGAAGGAGATCACTAAATTCAAGGAGAAGCGCTACCACTTCACATGAAGAAATCGTTGCCATTTAAATACAACAATCATTAAACGGATATGAATGCAAATGTCAAACGAAATTGTTGTCAGAAGTGAACGGAAGTGTCAAATGGAATTTTTTTTGAAAGTGAATGGAAATGTTGACAGAAATGTTAACAGAAATGTCGATAGAAATGTTAACAGAATTATCGATGGAAATGTCGACGAAAATGTCAATGGTCACATATTTTGGTGAAGAGGTGCCTCTTGGATAGGACGCCTCCTTTGGGAGAAGTTTTTAAAGACTATATAAAGGAGAAGAGATGTGGAAGTATGAAGCATCCAATTCAATTCAATCATGTATAAAAAATATATAACCATGTACAAGCATTATGCTTTACAACCAATTTTAAGGACGAAATCCCTTAATCATGTAATTTGATTGCAAGGACGAAAACCCTTGTAATCATTATATCCCAAGGACGAAATCCCTTGAGGATTTATATTTTATTATTAATACAATTATATTTTTTATTTTAAATATTATTCTTAGTACAAGTTACATTTATAAAATATTATTTTAAAAGTAAAAATGAGGAATCCAAATTATCAAATAATATTTTGATTAGGGATATTACACTCATTCATAGCGACCATTTGGTGGTCGACTGCCATACAAGGTATAAGTTAATCTATATATCCCTATGTTTGAAGGAAAAATAGATGCAGATGCCCTAGATAACTAACTTAACCAAATTTGCTCATACAATGCAATTGATCATTTCTTTAACAAAAAAAAGATTACATTCGCTCTTCTAAAAGTTTCTTTATTAGTATAAACATGGTGGGAAAACTATTGCACTACACATGAAAATCGCGAAGATGAACTTAACATAGAAACATTTGTAAATACACGAAATGGTTTCATAGAAGCACTCAAGTCAACCTAATCTTTTTGGAAACTATGATACCTAGTACATCAATTTCTCTTAGTTACATCAAAGTCATAACCAACCTGTGCAGAAATACACAAATGTCTTTCATACTTTGGTGTCCAATCATTTGTGTGATTGTGCAAAACCCGTGCCCTTATTTTATTGAAACCATTATAATATTTAGTCCATTATGCCTTATAAAGGCACTTTGTGCTTGTGATATATTTCTACCATACATATCCCTGCAACCCGAGTACATTCAAGTAGATATGCCCATAAAGATACATATAAATACATACATGTAACATCGTATACACATATGCATGAAATAATAGCACATGTTTTATGCTCAAAAAGATGGTGTTAGTCAGGAAACACTTCATCGCTAAATCTTAGTCAATTTTTTGTAATGTTTGTCGCAAAACTATGTAATTTGGGTCAATTTATCCAATTAATTAGCTTAATCAAAGCATAAAACATCTTAAATTATTTGACCCTAAAAGGTGGGATCTAACATCCTTCCCCTCTTGGAAGAAGAATCACCCTACTACTATGTAGAAATGAACCCCAAAAATACTTGCTAAAGCGAATCCTATCCATCGAGGTCCTCAAGAATGCTGACACACTTGCATGTTTACAAGGAGGGAAACTCATCACCAAAAATATTGTGTTTCCACTTCTATTTTAGATAATTGTCGTACCAATTTATCGATAAACTTCACACTAGCTTGTAGTCCTTCTTGTAGTTGGGTACACCTTGTCAAATGTGCTTGGAAATAATGGTCATCTACACATGAACCATTGGTAACTTTTATGGTATATACTTTCATTTGCATGTAAGGATGTGTAGATGGTGTGGGGAACTACTATCCACTTACCTTTTGCTTGCCCACAAAAGAATTTTTGTTGATCATGTCACTCTTTTAGCGTTATTGATGGGGTTTGATCCTCATCTATCCAACCTACATAACTTAAACAAGACTATAATATATGGAAAAAAATTAAGTGGTTCACCCCACAATGCTTATTCAACCCTTATGCAATACATCATCATAAGGTTTATAATATATTAATGCATCTTCATCTCAATGCCTTACAATTATTGTCATAATACTTTTCACCAAAATGCCTTAGTTTCTCTCTCAACAAGATCTTTTAACTGAATTGCCTCGGCAACCTCGCATCATGATCATAAATTCCCCTACCAAGAGTGACCCTATCCTTGTTGCAAGGGTAAAATAGGTGGAATTCCAAAATAAAATTGGAAAACCATGTGAAAACTTGTCATCACTATCAACAAACATTTATATGAAGAATTGTTGAACTAAAAAACTAATCACTACATGTAAGCACTTGTGAGACGAAATACAAAACTTAAAAAATACCAAATGAATGGGAAAGAATATTTGAAACATCCCTATGCTTTGGCCAAAAACCTGATGAGTCATACAACTATAATTAATCTTGGCTTATGCATACTCCAGACACACACTACATAATCCATGTGCATCCATGTATGCATAAATCATGTACTTCATTTGATTTTCCATGAAATATAGGCACTTCCCCACCATCTGTTTCAAATTCCCATAATGATCATTCATTCACAACTCCTTCAAGAGTGATCAAAAATATACCTTACTAATCAAAATGGTAACTCGTGCAATTCAATTATCCTTACTAACCTTAGCCCAACGCTTAATTCAACATATATTCGAGCTAGCAGGTCCCACCCTAGGCTCTTCTATGCTTAAAGCACAAGTAGGTCTAAAACTCTATGTTCCAACCTAATCAGTTTTTCCCCAATCAATTTCACCTACAAGTTGTTAACTCTATCAAGGTTTTTCCCCTAGAGTTAAATTTTAACTAAGGAGTCTCAACAAAATATCTAGTAGTCCCATAAGGTCCTATTATTAAAACCATAGTCTCTAAAACTAGAAAAATAGGCCAAAATTTGTTTTGACCATCTCTAATCAACTTGGTAATAGGGGAATGTTACAATAGACTTCCTAACCTAAATGAATTACTATCTTAATTGATTTGAATTGCATAATTAACATCCAATTATTTTAACATAGGTTAGAGGCTTCATATGACATTGTCATTATTTCTCATGTGTAACAGTGGGTGGAAATAAATGCAACCCATTGTGTTAATTTATATATCCAAAGGGAAAAGTCAATCATATAATGCAAGCCATTGTGTTACTCAATTTATATATCCAAAGGGAAAATCCAATCGTATATTCTTAAGAGATATTTTTCATTATAGAAAAAATAAGTGCTAAAAATGTAATACATAGACAAGAAATAGGCAATAATATGCAATAGGCTATGGTTAGTATTAAGAAAGGGAAACCCTTCAAACCAAAGATAAACCTACCCCTCTTGCGATAAAAAATTTGTCTTACTATTTCATATGGTAACTTACACAGTTCAAATGTCTTTGCTAGCCTTAACCCAACACTTTCAACATCTATTTGAGCTAGTGGGTCCCACCCAAGCTCTCCTATGCCTAAAACACATGTAGTTATGTAACTCGATGTTCCAACCTAATCGGTTTTTACCCAATCAATATCACTTGCAAGGTGTTAACTCTATCAAGGTTTTCTCCTAGACTTAAAGCTTAACTAAGGAGTCTCTATATAATAACTAGTAGTCATATAAGGTACTAGTATTGCAACCCTAATCCATGATACCACAATTTAGAACCCATAAAAATGGGCAAAAAACATATTGTCTCTGCTCAACTTGAAAAGAGAAGAATGTTACAACAAACTCCCTAATCTAAATGAATTACTATCTTAATTCATTTACACTGCATAATTAACATCTAGTTATTTTAACATGAGTTAAAGGATTCATATCACATTGTTACTATTTCTCATGTATAACAATGTGCGGAAATAAACAAAACCAATTGTGTTAATTTATATATCCAGAGGGGAAATCCAATCACATATTCTTAAGTGACATTTTTCATTCAAGGAAAACCAAGTACAATATAATAAATTACATGAACAAGAAAGAGGCAATAATATGCAATACACCATGGTTTGGATTAAGGAAGGAAAACCTTCCAAACCAGAGGTAAACCTACCCCTCTTGCGAGGATTACAAAATCATTTTATTTTTCTTTCAAAGTAGTGACATACGTTTGTATTCAATATCCAATCTAATTTTTTTCCTTGAATCTCCCTCTTCCACAATGCTTAATTATTTGTCACAACCTCGTATTCACCCATCTGGGAAATATTTCAACCAAGTGATTCATACTCTAGCACTCTAAGTTTTTTGTCAAATCAGCACATACTAACTTTATTCATCAAGTCATCTTTTGAGTGGAGAACATGAACCCACCACAAACTACACAAGCATTAATCTTTTATTAATCCCTTGGATTCATATGGAGTCTAAGGAGATCCCAAGTAAGCAACAACCTTGCCCATATATGCATGAAGGCTTATATGTGCTCTAGTCCTTATGGGAGATTGTCAATTTAATAACCTATATTAATTACCTCCCTCAAACTTGAAAGCAAATAAAATAAATCATAAACTAATCTAGATCATAAAACGGGAATCCCCATGGTTGGGAAAGGGCCTTGAAGGCCCTATAAAAAACTCTTTGCTACAAAAATGAAACTATATCTCTTCATGTTTGATGTTCTTCCTTCCATGGCAAGCAAGCTTAGAGGTTCCATTAAATCCATGTGAAAAACTTTGATGAGTTTGGAAGTAAGGCTATGGAATGAGTCTCTCCCTCTCTTCTTCCCTATCTCTCTCTTCTTTATGATGTGCAAATGAAGCTCTTTTGGTTTGAAGAACCTTTTTTAGTATTTCATAAATATTCATAAGGTTGCTTTGATATTAGAAAAGTTGGAGGGCGGTGATTTTATTCAATCCAATGATAAAGATTAAGTCAATCCAATGGTCAAGATTAGATCCTCTTCCTTTTGGTAAGAAAGCAGGTTTTTAAAATAAGTGAACTTTGACTTTCTTTTTATAGGTTTTATTTTGTCAGGAGATTATGGAAAAGAGATGTCACTTTATTTGTCTCTTTAAGGGGTTATGGAAAAGGGATGTCACTATATTTGTTTGTTAGGGGGTCACGGAAAAGGGATGTCACTAAAGTGGTATTTTTATTTGTTTGTTAAGAGGTTATGGAAAAGGTATGTCACTTAAGTGGCATCCTTAAGGGGTGAGCTTAATCTTAACATTTACTTTATTTGTCTTATTTTTATGATTTAAAATCATTTCATATATATTTTTACTTTATAATTTAAAGTCGTTTTAATTATCTCTTAATTTTATAATTATGTCGATAGGCATTTTACAATGGTAACAAGGGAGAGTAGTGACGCAGGTTGTTCACAATTATGTTTGATCTTAAATTTGATGATCTGATAACCGTCACAAGGAAATTTCAACCTTAAATTTGACATCTATTTGACCGACACTTAGAAAAAAATTATTTGCTTGGAGAAGTCAGTCAAAAAATTGTAATATCTTGGTCATACGATGAAGTTTGGAATCTATTTTTTCCCCTGAAATTGTTTTTTTTAACCTCGACATAGTATGTAGCTAGATTGATGTCATTTGTCACCTGTCAATGGGATATTAACAAAGAAGGTAATGGAATTATTAATCAATATGACATGTGAAAAAACCATGATAAGAACCTTGAAATTGATATCTCATTGTATTTCAAATAGATGTATTTAAGATATCTATACTAGTTTAAAATCACTCTGCTTTATGTTATGACATTATAAGTTAAGATCAACATTTAATATTTTATTAGACCTACTACCTTAAAAGTGAATATGACATCAAAACTTAGAATAAATTTACTTTAGGTATTAAATTTTTAACTTGAAAGTCCCTTTCATGTTATGACTAAACCTAGCAATTTAAAAGTGAATGAGGAAATATAAATTAAAGTGACAAGGTGGAACCTCCTAAACCTTGTTGACTAATCCCTTGTGACCTTGGGGTTTGTTGAATGCTTTAGTGATCGTGTTTCTCTTGCAACCTCGTATCTTGCAACTTAGCATCGTCATGTGGTTTGCTAACCATTAACCACTTTAAAACAAATGCCAATCACCATTTTTTGGCTAGTTTCCTCTTTCTAAATTTATGGGCATTACAGTGGATGGAAGATATTGTTCAAAAGCAAGGAGAGATTGTATGAGTGGTTGGTGATGACTTTCGACTTGAGCAATGTGTTAGCAACATTTATTGTCTACTTGGATGACATTCTCATCTTCAACAAAACTTGGGAGGAGCACATCAAGCATGCCACAAACAATCTCAACACATTGCAACAACACAAGCTACAATCCAACTTAGGCAAGTGTACATTCAATGTCACGTAGATCTAATATCTTCACTATCTTATCAACCATGTCGTTATTGGCCAACTCCGAGCCATCTCACAAAGCTCTGGAGCTTTCTTAGACTTGCAAACTCATATCGAAGGTTTGTGCTTGGATTTTCTCACATCTCATGATTATTAATTCAAATCATGCATGCCAAGATTGTTTTCCAGTGAACCCCTATGCAATAGCGCAACCTTGGGAAAGTCAAACAACTTTGTGTCACACAATCTTGACCATGTCAAACATCACTCAACACTTGGAGATCGAGACCAACACATTAACGATGTGCTCGGTGTAATACTCATTAGCACGGACACCAACTTGCATATCATTCCAAGACCTTCAATGCCATCATACAACAATATTACACCTACAAGAAAGAATTGTTTGTCATAGCTCAAGCGATGGAGTAATGTCTTAGGGAAGAAGACCATCATTCACTTGAATCATAAGTTGTTTTAATTCATGCACACAAATTAAGCTGGAGAATGTGTATCATATGAAGTGGATGACTTACTTGCAACAATTACATTTGGTGATCAAACATAAGAATGGCAGAGACAAGAAGGTCGTGCATTGCCTCAATGGACTTCCAATCACTATGCTCCTTACAATGCTTGACAATTGGAGTCACAACTTTATAGGCTAGACTTATCTCTACTCATCCGACGAACTTTGCACACAACTATACCACTCTCGCACATGTTGAACAAGTTGATTTCTATTTGTTTAACGAGCTTGCCTACAAGATTGGACATCTTTGTGTTTGAGGAGGGACCTCTTGCCAACAACTCATTTGGGAGGCACTTTACTCAAACTACAAGTCATTTTTGGGTGAGCATATCAAACTTCCTTCTTATATAATAACTTATCCCATTAAATTCCTTGATGTGTATGTATCAATGTAAAAGGTGGTTGCAAGTTAAGTGAATCCAAACCAAGAGCATTGGTAATTTTATGTTTCTACTCATCAAATGTGATTTGTATGCTAAGCTAAATATTCATCAAATGCAATTTTACATTTGTTAATACATGTAACTAAAATTTTGGAGAAAGATGTCACTAACTTGTGAAGATGTAGGAAAACCTATGAGAATATTCTTTTTCGAGAAAGATGTCATATACTTGTGAAGATGTAGGAAAACCTCTAGATGATTATATGTAGAAAAATACATGAGAAAATTCTTAGTTTGGTCACATTGGAAGGTTTTGTCCGTCTAAGAATTACTTTTATATTGAATGAACCTATCTTCAACTCTTCACAAACAACAAAGCCAAGAGAAACAAAAGATTTCATTTGATATTCTTTTTCGAGAAAGATGTCATGAACTTGTGAAGATGTAGGAAAACCTCTGAGATGATTCTATGTAGAAAAATACATGAGAAAATTCTTACTTTGGTCACATTGGAAGGTTTTGTCCATCTAAGAATTACTTTTATAGTGAATGAACCTTCTTTTCAACTCTTCACAAACAACAAAGCCAAGAGAAACAAAAGATTTCATTTGCAAGGCATATTTCTTCACGTTCAACAATAGAGTATTATTTGTCAAACCTTCTAGTACTTGTTACATATGTTCCTTCCAAGTGTTGCTAAAAATACGAATGACACCCAAGTATATACTTCCATCACATAAGAATCAATGAATGGTTCGCGTGCATCATTTTTCAAATTCGTAAAGGTTGAGGGTACATCAAGCAACCTAAATGGAAATACAAACCAGTGACACAAAACCTTCTTTTATTTGATTTCAATGATAACCTAATTCCAAATCCGGCTTTGTGAAATATTTGACATGCCATAGAGGATAGATATTATTAATGGTTATCTTGTTGAGAGGGTTGCTTATAATGTTCCAAATTTATCTCAACATTAGATTACTTTGTATGCCATTGCGAAACTTTTATTTCAATTATTTTATATAAATATATAGAAACCAAATGTGTTTGAAAACACTAAAAATAGCTTGGTTGTGTTTGGTTTCCCTTATTGATCCTACCAGCGTAGTCATCACTTGCTCTAAAGAATGATTGCCAAATTCCACATATCCTCCACCAATTTACAAAAATATAAGAAAATTGAGACATCAGATTTTACATGGAAAATGAAAAACTGACCCATCCCAAGAATTTCATTTTGTTTTTCATAATTTCCTGCAAGCTGCAACCAAGAATCAAGATAGGTCTCATACACACTATTCTCCTTGGTGGAAATAAGTATATCTGATATCATGTACTCCCAAGGGATATTAAGTAACCAATTCTACTGATAACTTAATGTAGGATACAGTATCATCTAGACCAACAAATTTTACATGACAAGATTGGTTGCTAGAGTATCCCGTTTCAATTTGCAAAGGATGTAAACAATGGGGTTTTTCGTGTCAATATCTTCATGTTAAACCTAACAAAAAATGCATTCAAATCATTTCTTGATACATGCTAATGAATTATTTCCCCAGTCTAGTCTTAACCAGTTCACACCACTCTGCCATTTCTCGACTTTTGTTGACAGTTTTACAACTGATAAAGCAATTAATAAGCATTAAAATTTAATTGATTCTGTTTAAAACATGACAGGGGCAACAACTTCTGGTTTACCGTGCTGTTAAAAGGTATTTCATAGTATGGGTTTCCAATTAATATGACTCTCTAATCCTCAAAAATCAAAACCCATTTGGAATAATAGATCAAGGAATACTCAATTGCAGTTTACCATTTAAGGTCATTATAAGTTACCATGGGTTGCAACACAGATTATCATGATGGCATAAGATCCCTTCTTGTGGATTCGTAGATATTCAAAACAAAGTAGAATGTTATAGAACTCAATGGAAAACATCAAGTCATGTAGGCAGATTATTATTATTTCTGTGTAACACAAGAAGGCAACTGATACGACATAAACCATTTTGCATAATCTGAAATCAAGCTCTGAGTATTTTTAACTTCAAGGGTAACACATGTTCGATGCAACAACATAATCCTACCCCTCAACCATTGTCATCCTTAGAATTGGGTCTAGTTCTACTCTAATGATTTTTCAGAGTGGTATTCCCACAAAATTATTGTTCATTTGCTGCATTGTCCAGACAAAACCAGGAGGCCCCAACATGAAGTTCGGTAAATATCATCACTAAAAGTCCAGCAACTTGAACTTTTCTCATCCATTGCTTGAAAATATTAATTTGGATCTACAGGTCCATGTTTGGCAGAGGTACCTACTTTAATATTCAACCATATATCTATATTGCAAAAACATTTCCTGTTTGCATCGGAATGAAAACTGGTCTCAAATTCCCAAAAGGTGTGCAATAATATAAGGAATAAGAGGAGCGCCCCGAGTGTGAAGAATCATACATTCATGCTAGAGTCTTAAGAAGATGTGCCTCCCCGTGTAAAGGAATCAGTTGATATTACCAGCAGAGGCATGGAGGCATATCAAAATTAAATCATGACACTCAGTGGAATTATCAGCTTGATGTGATAATTCCACTCGCATTGGCTTGTCAACAAAACCTGTCCAACCACAAGCTCAGTAAGTAAAACTATTACATAAAAAATTAAGCATTATTTCCTTTCATGGTGAAAATTGGTTCAGAATTGTCAGTTATAATTAGTCCGTAAAAGATAGCATATCTAATTTTCATTCAAACATAGGCACATCTCAATATAATACAAACTTCAAATGTAAATTCAAAATTGTCAACACAGACCTTCAGTCCTCTTTTTTGTTGGGTCCTATTTATACAAATTCCAATACACAGAATCAAATAGCACGGTAAAGATAACCTTGAAAATGGCTAGTGATTAGACAATAGAAAGTTGTAACTGCTGGCAATATCCCATTCACTAGAAACACAATTTCGATTGAATGAAACAATGCTGCAAATGACATATATGTCTCTTCAAATCAAGCAATCTCTCTAATTTTGAAGTATTTTTCCACCAATTTACATCATGTAGATGCACCTCTGTCCAGCATCGTAATCTTGTTTAATTTTGAAATCTCTGACTAGTTGATGAAGTTTTGCCATAGATGTTTAGATTTTAAATCATTTGGTTTGCCACATCATAAACTTGTTTTATATTTGAGCTGGCTGCATCCAGGCACTTCAAGTTTTATCTTGACTAGTAGTATAAGACTTGGATACATACTTTGATATAGTTTTAGATTTTCGTTCCAAGAAAATCATAGATGAGGTTGCTCCTTCTGAGAGCATATATATTGTACATTTTCCACATCGATATAAAAAATCATCACTAGCTACATTATGCAATGAGCAGCAAGAAAAAGTTAGCAGTTTCATAACATATACGATTTTCCAGAGGAATGGCATCCATACTTAGATGTTTATGTCTTTGTTATATAGCCTTTTGTTTAGCCATCCAGTGTAGCACTGTGTTTAGATAGTCAATTATAGATTTTGTATTTTCTAATAAAAACAAAGTGTAAGTAGAGATCATTTTGTCAAGACATCAAGGTTTTAATTGCAAGATTGAGAATCAACCTAGCACAATTTAATATGGATGTATTGTTCCTTGTCCTTTATCAAAATTTACACTTTTATTATCATGAAAAAAAAACTACATGTTGAGAGAACTATATAGCTAAAGGCAGCATTGCTTACCGTCTACATATATATTTCTTAACTTACTGCAAATTCTGTATCAAAGCAGAGAGGGCAACAATGAAACAAGCAGTGATAGTGGAAGAAAAAATGATAAGATGAATTTTCATTAATGAATAATGCACATCTATAGAACGAATGGTGTTACAATCAATAGTGATTTTTTAGAATTCCAAGGATCATTTAGGGTAATCCCTACGCAAGCTAATTATGTGTAAATGTTGACAGTCCATACAGCTAATATTGTCATTAGAAACTCGTAATGATTACTGGTTGTTCAAGTAATCCTCATATCAGTACTGCTTTATTATTGAGAAATATTATTAGTAGGCCAAATTGGTGTCTGGCTTGGCTATGACCTTAAAAACCACTTTTGCCTTTTTGTATGTATAGTATTGTGAGAAGTTACCACCTCAAACAACCATGCATTATATTTAACTGTAGATGTTGCTTCTTTTTTTAAATGTTAAACATTCTAATCTTTGTCTTTGCAAGACTTACTTGACCATGATGGATACCTGCAACTTAGTGATCGTAAACAATGCCATCTCAGACAATAAGACAGTAGTGTAGATCCCAAAGAGAGCGAATCTGCCTACAACTCACAACGTTTTGGAGAGAGGATCCTCTCAATAATCAATATATAGCCCATTTAAACATATTGTACTGCAGAAGTTATCTATAGTGCCCATTTTGGTATGGATTTGTCCAAATGCTGCCTCGCACAGACATTACCAAATACGCTACTATTTTGAAATGCCTGTATGTTTTTCTAAGTTCTTTAAAGCAAAAGATGCCTTGAATCCGTGGCAAAGGAATTGCAAAGTTTGCAAACTAATATAGACCCTTCATGATATACGGTCACATGTTTCAAAGTTCTCCTTTGCCTTTAGCCCAAAGCTTTTTGGTCAATACCCAAATTGGAGATATAAGTATCTGATGATGTGGCAAAGAGCTTAGCCAAGGTTTGTCCAATCATGATGGTATGGTAATGACTTGGTTCAGAATGATCTCCAAATTTGAAAATAGGATGTATAATATGAGTTTTCCAAGTGGGAAGAAAGCCATGTGAAACAAAATTTGAAAAGATTAGAAATTTGAACAGCAATGACAGTTGGGCTATGCTTGAGGAATTCAGCCTGTAAATTTTCCTCATCATGGGCTTTGTTGGATTTGAGTTAAAAGATGACCTTCATGATTATTTTGCTTTTGAAGAAATGACAATTGATGGATCTAGATTGGTTTGGATGGGAGGCTGATTGCGAACATAATTAAGTGGCAAAGTATACCATGTGTTATGATATAAAAAAGGCATAATTAGATCTTTTTGGGTAGAAATGATCTTGAAAAGGCCTTGAGATAGAACCTGATCTGGTGCAAACCCACCCTCCATTTGTTATAGAGGGTATAAGGGTCCTGATACGTTTTGTTAATTTGTGCAGTGTTTTACAATCAGCATCATACCATGCACTATAATAAGCCAAGCATCCAATAACAAAATATGTCAAAATAACAGAAAATATACAACAATATGTGACGGGGACCAATACACAACACATTAATACCCTTGAGGTAGGTTTACACTGTACAATATTCTTTAAAGGAGTCACTCTAGAGTATCTCCCATTATGCGATTAGAACCGACTACTAAATCTTATCTATATATCTCACACAGGTGTGCCAATTAAGTGACATGAGTTCCTTATCTATAATCTCTAATCTAATAACATTGGGGCTAGGGAAGCCCTTGATGCATACATTAAACATTTGACTGACAAGCTACCCAATATAACTTAACCCACAAGTTACCCTTTTGAACTAATATAACTTAACAAGGGCTATGTGTGCCACATGACGTCTACTTCATAACCCCGATATACATCATAATACCATTGGCCTAGGTACATAACATGTCACCCCCCTTAGCATGTTCCCCCCCACCTCCCAAAGCAAATACCAAGCTTGATCATCCAATCATTCATAGGAGGTCTTCATAGGTGATGATCTTCAATGATGTCATGCTCCATAGTTGTTGCTCCTTTGTAGATTTAGCCTTGTGGTCCATCTCTTTGAACTCTTCAGCCGTATCTTTCATGCATTCCTTTGGCTCGAGTAAATGAAGGGTTCAATTCTCTTCACAGGCACCCAATTCATTCTTATGATCTTCTTCATATTCTTCCTTACTCTTCTTTGGACTCTTATGCACTTCTGATTCTTATGTTTTTCTTTAGATTCTTCCTTACGATTTTCAGATTCTTCCAAAACCTTGCCCTTCTAGATCTTAATTCTTCATGATGTGTAATACCATGAACATTTAATTTCTTCTTCCTGTACTGCAGTACCCCACCTCGTGAAGCCTGTCTTCAAAGAAGCGTTTTAGTGCATCATTAGAAACCTATCATAACTTGAATATTTTGATTAACATGGGGTGTATATTCATATCTTGCATTGGCACACATATCAAGGCATACTTGGATTGTTCCATTGACTTTTGTTGATATTTTTGGACATGCATATTTGAATTATATTATGATATGATAGTTCCATCAATTTAGACTATTTGGAGTTCATTTAATGAGCGTTGATTTATTTTAATTTCTACAATAATTTAATATTTTTTAATTATTATCTTTATCATGCTTAGATTAGATATTTATTTTATATTATGTCATATTTTAGTTATCATGATCCCATTTGGTCTTTGCATAGACTACAAGATCCATACTAGTAACTATCTAAAGTCTTGAGGGTACATAGTTTCATTGGAGTTAAATGAGTTAAGACAGCATTTGAGGCAACTAAATAAACAGATAGCACTTTTGGGCAGAGAAAACTTCAGAAATGTATTCCTCGTGAAAAACCCTTTCCAACAACTGGTCACACATTGTATTTTCAAGATGTTAAAATTTTGGTCATTTGGGTTGACCCAGTTGACTTCCATTGATGATGTGACACAACATTGAGGTGGTATGATGGCTATGCGCTTACATGGCATCGGTGAAATGGACAGCAAGATGCATTGTATGTTCAAAGGTAACTTTCAAAAAGGTGAAAATGACTATTTTACATAGAAGGCAGAGGAGACATCCTTATTGGAGACTTCAATGCAAGAACTAAGACTTCTCAATCTAATATTCTAACCCGTAACTCAAATTTTAACCCTTTATTGATAAAATAAGACTAATCTGAATCTTAAATATTAAAGAATATCTGAAGATAATGAAACTCGTACAAATCCAAGCTTCTTAAGATGACCTCTTGCCATGACCTGATCATTTGCAACAGGAAGGTTCCTTGGCCCAGCACACACTCGTATGACGTATCCAAGGGATGATTAAAAGTGTCATTGACTATGTCATATCTTCTATCCCTTTGTTGAACAAAATTGATAACATTGCAATAACTAAAGTTGACATGCCCAACTCTGATCACTGCTCCATTGAGATAACTCTGGATATAGATATAACCCATGAAAAAACAACCACCTGCTACTGAAAATTGAGTCGTCTTTGACAATAGAAAATCTTCTCAATTTCTCAAAGATCTTCAACAGATGTTCTCAATTACAATATGGAAGAAGGTAAGATTGGAATTTTATATGGAAAATTCACTTCCAGTTTGACCATGTGCTTAGATATTTATTCCTGAAAACAACAAATCAAAAGAGCCTGTAAATATTAACATAATCGATTGGAACTCTTACCTTAATAATCTCTATGTATCTCCTCAGCCCTCTAAAAACACCCAATTCACTCGACTCTATACCAAGGTTTTCTCTAACAAGGACATTAAACTTAGATTATATGCCTTGCAAAAGGTAGAGCCATCCAGTGATCAATTTTTTGCGACTTTTATAATTATAGCATTAGAAAGTTATACTTTTATCAACAACTATTGATAAATATTACTCTCTCATTACTTGCAAATTTCAATTATGAGAGAAGCCAATAATCCTATGTTATTTCTAGACAACTTGAAGGCGACACACTTTGTTTGGATTCTTTTTGTAGCAAGTGCAGATTGGTGAGCTTGGTTCTTAGTGACACTTTTAAGTCTTGCCTTTTCTATTCTATGTAAAAGGATATATATATATATATATATATATATATATATAATTTTTTTTCAATGCTTTAGCAGGGACAGTCATCCCAAATTTAATTATGAGAGTTGGTGAAGATATTGTTTGAATGCCCTGGAGTAGCAAGTAGTCATGGTTGAAACTATGATGGTTGGCTTATATTTTGAGATTGGAGTGTTAATAACTCTTGAATTTGAAATAGTTGGTTTTACTTGATCTTTTATTCTTATGACATTTCTTTTTAAAACCTACTAGTTACCTTTGCTATTTCACCCCAATTCATAAACCTTGGAGTAAAGAGAAGTGAATTTATATGGTTGCCACAAATTCAGTCAACTATGGATCAGTGGGATCAAATTGTGAATGAGTTGAAAGCTAAAGTGGTTGAAGTTTTGGTTGCGCGTGAATGAGAACCAACCAAATAAAAATCAAGTAATAACTTGTCTGAGGACAGACAAGAAACATAGTGTAGGGAAATGTTGACCCTGGAATTGCACTTAAGGCAAACAAATAAAGTATATATAAGACTTGATGCGCAAGTGAGACCTGTCATAGACTTAGATACTAGTGAAGTGCACCTTCAAATATCATGCGCGCAGGAAAGAGAATGATGTGCATGAACCATGGTCCGCAATGTGCAATTTACAACAAACATACATCTAATGAAGAAACACACTCTCGAAAGAAACACAATTAAGTTGAGACATAGAAAACATCCAGACATGGAGAATGTGGATTGCACAGGATTGATCCGGGTTGGAAAAGTATATGCCTTGAAGGTAACGGAATATGCCACTGCACAAGATAGGTGGACTCATCTAAGAAGGAATATTTTAAGATGTGCAGACAGTTGGCATGACAGTTGGCAAAAAGGAGCCGAGTCAGCAACAAGTAGCACAGATCCAATGGGTCCAAGAAAGCTATAAATTGGGATCTTGGCCTCTTATTTGACGCATCAAGTTGGATATTTGTACATGTTACACGTTTGTATGTGTTGAGTCAAATTGCTTTGGCAGAGGCTTGGAGCTAGTGTTTGAAAGGTTTGAATGCATCATCTTTGTAAGAAGTTCATGTGTAAAGGTCGACTGCTAATGGTGATCAATGTGTGGTCTATACTTTGTAATGGAATGTACCTTGATGTGTATATGTTTATAAAAGATGGATTATATGAGAGTGATGTATCTTGTAGTGGTGTTACTTGTTTACTTGGATGCTGTTTGCATGATTTATTTTATTGTATAAGATAATGTGCATGTTTGTATCTTTATGCTTCATTTTCATGACTGGGCTCTCAGTGTTCTCTTGTTGCGCCTCGAGGAAGCACTTATGTCTTCGGGCTTAAGTGTTATGTTGGTCTTGCGAGTGTCTTTCTATCTGGGCGAGTGTCTTTCTATCTGGGCGAGTGTCTTTCTATCTGGGCACATGATCAAGCCTGCACAAAGCTATGGGAGATCAAGAAAAAGCACAACACTCCAATTCGTAAGCCTTCATGGAGGAAAGAGAGGTGAATTTGCATATTAGATTAAGATAAAATTTACGGTGGGAAATTGTCAAAATGTGTGAAGTAGGACTACACTTCAGAATTAGCAAGAGAAAGTAAGTAGATATACTCTTCAAACCCATGGACCTATGCAACTGTTGTGAGGGTGGCTAGATGGAAAGCAACACAAATCTTTGTGGTTTTGGTATGGATAGAGAAAGAAACAGCTTATTTGAACAGCTAGTGTAAAGGTGCATATGTTTCTTGTCCCCATCCCTTTGTTGATTTCGAATGAAAATAAATTGAATAATATTTAATGATTTCTTAACAACACATTTTAAGTTCTTTTAGAGCTTTGATGGATTGGTCATTTCATAGAAGTTTGGGGCTACTCTATTCTCTGTCTCTATCATGTACACTCCAGAATTAGAACAACCAAATATGATGAAAAAATTGTACAATTATCCCAATATGGGGCTACTCTATTCTTGTTGTATCCCTTAGTACAATTATAAATATGTCTTTCTCATTGGAAATAATAGGGGAGTCAATGGGTAGTTGAAATAAGAAATTATAAATCCTTTTAGTACTGTAAATTAATTGCAGCATGTGTATATTCAACAGTATGTAGTTCAACTATAATCTCTATTGTAAACATCCATGGGTATTGTGAGATCGGGTAGCGCAAATGAAATGAGGAAAGGCATAGATGTCATTGGGATGTTCTATTAGCTCTCTCATCAGAATCCATGGTTTCATTAATGCTCATGAGATTGGTCTTAAGACGGACAGTGCTTGTCATAGGCATGGTCAAAGTGGATAAAAATGAATTGATGAGGAAGCCCCGGTGTAGAATAGATATAGGGTTAGGTAAATGTAAATTAACATGAAATATAAATAAATATAAATATTGTGATAATAAGTGAAGCCAAGTAATTATAGAAACAAAAGTTAACATACTATAAATGTAAATTAACCCTAAAACCTAACACAATATCTAGAAATGTTAATATAAATTCAATATGTTTGCCCATAGAGGAGAGTGAGCGGGAAAATTGTCTGTAACAATGGCATTCAAGTAAGAGAACTCCCCCTTCCTTCCTTTCAAATGTACATTTATGGAAACTCTGTATATCCAACTAGCCTTTGTGGCATTTTAGAATAAGAATATTTGACATAAGAACAAACTCAACAATAATGGCGAACTGCAGAAAACACTATTCCTTAACAAGAGAACTAGAAATGAATGTCAAAGGACACCAATTTATGAATGCCTTTGATCATCAGATGTTCTACGTGCTATAACTATACATATTATTTGCTCAAGAGTCAAGACAAAGCCCTCTGTTGGGTTTTGAGCTATTGCTTTTACAGTTTACTATACTTATGCCATGCGACCATTATTGGGCCCTTTGTTGGCTAAGGCTGAGCTATTTATTTTATTTTTTGTTCAGGTTAGGACAAAGCCTGTTAAGTAAGGTCAAGGACTGCAGCAAATATCTTTCAGATTAAGACAAAGCCCCTCATGGGTAAGCTTGAGTACCAAAGACAAATCTTACAATCTTAATTTATAGTTATCATGAAAGAAAGTTGGATATAACAGTGGTTGGAATCCCAAATTAGTGAGCTTCTGAAATAATCCAAAATTAAATCTGAAAATTTTGGAGAAAGAAAGGTTGTCTAAATATAATCTGAAATATGACTTTCAGAAATCTGAGACCAAAAAAATAATAATTTATAAACTACCTTTCCCTATAAAAGCAATAATAATTTATTATGATACCACCTATACACAAAACAGTAAAAGCTCTCATGTGAGCCACTTCTAATTATGAAGACAAACCAGTCTTCAAAATATTAAATGTTAGTTCAGCTTGATGCCAAAAATTTTGCATAATGGAAAGATTGCTTATTACAATAAGTTTGCCGACCCTACCCTTGTTTTATCCTTCTACAACAATAAAAGGCCTTTTTATGGTTTTATTTGCTTTGTTCTTATAAAAGAATCTTTAGCCTTTGCATGGCTTTACTTGCTTTAATCTATTTTCCAAAAAAAATTATGTTTTACTCTCTTACTATTTTCCTAGAATAAACTTATGCTTTATTCTTATCGTGTCCTCCCAAAATAAACTTATTCTTTGCTCACATTCAATATTCTCTTATTCCATGTGACCCCCTAATGAAACATGTTGGAATCACTAAAAATCTGACCCCTCCTAAATTGGTTGTCCCCATCAATATGAACAATGGTGTTAGATTATTTAAGATTCCTCCCAAGAGGCGTTTTTTGCAGGTAGATCTCTCCAATGCACCAGATATTTTATAACCCTCTTTCATAGCCTTCTATCTCCATCCGGAGGTCATTTATCTTCAAGATGAAAACAAGATTCGCTTTCAAACAAAGGGATGACAGAATCTGCCACATACATCAGATATGTTCCTATGATTACATCAAATCCTTGGACATTTAAACTTCTAACTGCATTAAAGTGTTCCTTTTTGAGCTTCTCTTCGTGTTCAGATGCTCCTTGGATACTTAAACTTACAGCATCTGCCACATAGATCAGATATTGTTCCTATGACTACATCAAACCCTTGGACATTTAAACTTCTATCTGCATTAAAGTGTTCCTTGTTGAGCTTATCTTCATGTTGAGATGTTCCTTGGACACTTAAACTTCTAATACATTTGAGCATTCTATTTTAAGCTTATCTTCATGTTGAGATGACTCTATTCTTTTCACCACCTTGATCATACAATTGCCTTACTTTTTAGTTGCAATCTCAAACTCTTAACTTGAGATAGCATTTGTTGTTTTGTCTCCCATGCCCGTCTATGTTGCAGAAGTAGGATGGGAAACTTCCTTGTTAAGAATTGATGAGGATACATTGGTTGAAGCATATGAACCACGGTCTCAATTGTTCATGTCATCATTTCTTCTTGATCAATCAAAACAATGGAATCTCTCTTGCAAATCATTACTTCCCTTAGCTCTTCAATTGATGAACTCTCCTTCGAAGTTTGTTTCCTAGTCCCTGAGCCTAGCGGAGCTTTCTCCTCTGTTTGTGTCTACAAGACTCTTGCCCAAAGGCCCAATCAATAGGTTAGGTCAAGCTCTCCAAAACCTTCTAATTGGATTGTCATTGAAATACATAGCATCTCTGCTTGTCTTCCTCTATCTAGGAGGAGGAAACCGTCACAACTCAAAAGAAGGATCTCTTATATGTCTACTCTGATGACTATGCTATGTTTCAATTCTATGTGAAGATTGAGAGAAAGAAAGGATTAATCGCTCATGTTGAGCAGTAGTTGTTGCATTATTTGTGTCATAAACAGTAAACCTCAAATCCATGCTCATCTTGTCCATATTTTAAACCAAAGACTGGAAACTTTCTTCCATAATACGTTTTAAGACTCTCTTAACTTTATCTTGTTTTGATCCTATTCTTGCACATCCGGTTTCTCTAACCTTTTCTCAATCTTTTTCAGTTGTGGATTAGTTTCTTTGAATAAATAAAGGAATGGATGTTGTTTGATAAATGCAAGCATGAGCAGGCATTTTATGAATAAATTAGAAATATAACTTCCTTGAAATAAAGGTAGAGAAGCTTTTTTAATGATTTTCGTATTTTACTTTATGTTGAATAATATTCTATGATATCATTATTAACATTTTATGTGGCCTAGTGTGTGCAGAGGACATGCAATGTCACCACCGGGAATGACCTTGTTGGTGGAAGAGGGGTATTTGGATGCATTCAGCAAGAGAGAAATTCCACACACCACTTACTGTTATGGATATGCCTGCATGTGTGGGATGGTTTGTTACTATTGCTGAGTTTTCTTATTTTCTTCAACAGATCGCACATTCTTTCTTTTATGATGATTTTAACCCCGAGAGAGATGGGTGGATGATGCAGTAGAAACTTTTTCAAAGACCTTGTGTTGTCCGTTTATATATTGTCAATGATTTTTTACATTGCTTTTATCTTGTTTTCTTCTAGTGTTGACTTTTACCATTGGGTTGGATCCCCATGAGACCTTAAAAACATTAAAAGTCATAATCCTTTAGGATTGTTTTATAAAAACATGTACATATAATTATTAAAAAAGAAAACAAATAGAGGGCTAAAACCCTTCCAAAACCCATAGCACTTGGAAGAAAACAAGAAGTTTTAATGGGAGAACAGGGTTATCGTGCTCAAACAAGATTCATGGAGTAACTGGCAGTCAAACTCTAGTTTGAAAGAGCAATTGGAATGTAACACAACCATTGACATCAGTTTATTGATATGATATTGATTGCCAACATGATGGATAAGGAGTGTAAGTTTGATAATAGAGCCGTTGGGAGAAAGCTTTAGTTTGATGTCAATATTGGAGAGCATGATAGGCAGAATGTGCCCCGGAAACAGCAGTTTGCCAGCCACACTGGGGACACTTGGCAATGTTGCTCCCATGCAGCCCTAATGAGGGCCATAAAAGGACATATATGCTGCTATATGAATACCTTTTTACTCTTTATAGGGGTATCAGGAGAGCATATGAACGTTTTTGGGCAGCAGAGATTGGAAGCAAGCAAGGGCAGAGCTTTGCAAGTGTTGTTTTAAGCGTGAAAGGTCAGTTATTCTATCACTATGATTTTCTCTCTATCCAGTCAATTGTGTGTATGGATTGTGCTTGCTTGTTTTCTTTATTTGCAATCTACAGATATGGAAAACCCTATTGTAACCATTGCTAGTGAGTGGGAAGACGATTGTTTTTGTATGGATGAGCAGCAAGGAATTATTTTGAGTCATGGGTATATTTATAGATCATAGTTTTAGTGAGGGGCTGTATCAGGGCAATTCGATGCTTAAATGTTGTAACGATGGGATTAGCCCTTAAACCCAATAAATGTAATATGCCATGGCCCAATATGGTTTTTGACAAACTCCTGACTGTCTTTCTTGACTTGAAGAAGTTACCCAAGCCCATTTTGGATTGGATTGCCTATTTGCACCAATAAAAGACGGTAGTAATACTGGAATTTGAATAAAAGCAAATTTGACGAAGCATTTTTTTTGCCAAATTTGTTTTGCACATTATATTGTAGGCTTCATGAACACTACAGATTTCTCTCTCTCTTGGTGGATCCTAGATTCAATGTTCTTAGTGTGGGGAAGGGATAGCATCCATCTCAAGGATGACATTGGGGGAGCTCAATAGCTTTGCGGTTGATGATAAATCCCCACCAACAAGGTCATTTTCCCCCTAGGTAAATTGGTTACTGGAGGGAAAACTTTGTTGGCCTCTTGATCGTACTTTATTGTGACTTGAACTAACATTCTATCTATGCTTCGCATTTGGACATTATTTGGCGTATGATCTATTGCAAACGAATTGTTCCTCACTGCATCATCCACGCTGAGTTTGTCGCCCAACCTCTATGCCTTGAGACTATATTCAAGCTTACTTTCTACATTCACAGACTCTAAAACATGGGGGATTCAACTCAGGTCGCACGAGGTATCCATACTTAGCCCTATGATCTTCAAACAGAATTGCATCTATGGACCCTAATAGACATCAATGTTGTTGGTATTTTGAGACTAGTTTGCTCCTCCAATCTATTAGCATCTCTATTGATAGGTTACCCCCTTATAGGTACTCTTTAGATGCCCCTTCCCCACTTCTTCCCTTAAAGTAGGTCATCATTGGAGATGTCAAAGAGGATATCTACAAGTAGTACATCTAGGTCACTTGGACCTCTCCTCAGCGACTCAACCCCAAGCTTGCCTTTTACACTGAGCATTTATTGCAGGTGGTGGATGGTGTCATTCATCACCCTAACTATCTCTAACGTCATTGGTCTCACGGCTTGAGGTTTCCCCTTGACCAACTAAGGGTATACTCACACTAGTTGCAGGTTGAGGCTGATCATCATATTCCATGCGAGGACCGGATTTGTCGTCTTTGCCCCTACAAGAGGTGGAGATTGAGGAGCACTTCATTTTCCGATGCCCTATTTATTATGAGATCCGGGGGAGATACCAATGTTTTTACAAAGACTTAGGCAACTCTCTATCCACTTTATTTTGATACCCGGATCAATGGTGCATGGCTCTTTATCTTCGGGAGGTTGTCACCCTTCAACGTGGGTCCCTATAAGGAGCCCCTAGAGCCCCCAAGCTGATCACTTCATTCTTTTAGCCCTTCACAGAGGTTAGTGGCATTAAGTGCCCTTTGGATATTGTTGCTTCACACACTAAGGCGGGTAGGTCAACAATGTGGCACTCATCTCTACACAACATTATTCCTAAGGTACCCCAGCTCACTAGATTGTTCGCGATAGGGTTCCGCTTAGCATTGTAAATTTGCTTCTTCGCAATTGCCTCCTAAGGTGTAGAGTCAAGCACACATTATGAGTTTCTTTGCTGCCACAAGAACTTCTTCAGCCTTGGATGTTAGGAGGGATTCTAGGGTGAGTGCTTTGCTTCCTCCTAAAATTACCCAACCTAGCCCCATCAGCACTAGACATTATCAGATCTTGCATTAGCCCTTTCACAGTGATAAACAATGACGCATATGATTCCTCTATCCCGAGCACGGTCAAAAATGTTCGATGAGACTACCATCCAGTCTTTTCAACTTTCAACTTTCATCAAGCAATGCTCTTCAGGGGTTCCCCCACATTGTTATTTTTATTGTTACCCTAAAACATGAGTGGGAAGATTTTCCTACATTGGGTTTACCCCACATTTACTTTTAGTGTTTTTGTTCTTCTTTTATTTAGTTAGTCGTTGTTCCTAGGGCCCTTTTACCCTAGCACTTTCTATTGTAATTGGGTATATTCTCGAGCCCCATTGACCTAATTTTGGTCATTCATGGATATCAGTATATGTAATTTCTTTCTTTCTTTCTTTCTAGTAAATTTAAACAGTTGAAACGATTGTTTCATGATGTGAAATTTGTTATCAAGTATAAAAGATTAAATGCAATTGGATTACAGAGTGAACATTGATGTTGTAATGGTTTTTAAGCATCTGTGACTATAGTGCACTAAGCACCATAGTTATCATGGTGAATGTATCCTACTGCTCTTATGCAGACACAAGTGCTTTGCCCAATTAAAATGAAAAATAAAGATCTGTTTGTTATGTATTTCTTTACAATTCTGATGTATACCATGAATGTACCTTGAATGAGTGATAATTTATTACATAAACAAACTTAGCAGGTTTCAGATGGGAAAATTCTGTGCATGGATTTAATGGGTGAATATTACGCATACTTTGAAGATGATTATCACTGTATAGATGCTCTGTTTTTCTCTCAAGCTTGGATATTAATATTCATGGCTTAGAGCCCTGTATTAATTATTTAAATGTTTAGTCATTTCATATCACTACCTTGGCTTGTGGTATGGTTTCAGTAATGCAATTGTGTTTACGTAACAGACAAAAATCAACCCTCCAAAACAATTTATGTAAGTTTTTATTGTTAGGATAAACTAGATCTCATGCTCGAGATGAGAAAACTGTGATTGATCTCTTATAATCTGCTATAGGTTGGCACAAACTCCTAACATATGTGAATTAGAAAAGGGAAGCATCACCCCTGGTCCAGTAAGAAGCACTTCATTCCTTCTTGTTATAAATTCATAGTTGATGGGTGGTCAAGAATATGACTGAAACTTGGAACAATTCACAAAGAGTTTTCTAGAAACATGTCAAAGCAAAAAACTGAAGCAAGATTAAACTTTGAATGATTTTGCTGCTATCAAATTTGTGAGTATACAATCCTGTAAACTTGTAGCAACATATCCAGAATGTGTGACAACCCCCTAGTTATAACCTATGGGTCCTCTAGAGCTTTGACCCACGCAGGTGCGCCCAACGGTAATGTCATTACCTAGCTCCTCATTTCGTGAATGGGTGGTGCAAATGACACACCTGTGGGATCCCATTTGGAGTCCTCCAAACCCTCATTATGCAAGTAAACAAAAAACCTTTCCCATAGCCTAGGTGGAACAAAATAATAAAACACGCATGAGACAAGCATACTAGGAATGCTAATTTATGGTCTAAATCCTCTTAATTGGGCACCTTGTGCAAAACAACTTATAAAGGAAAGGGCACACAATCATAAGCTTCAATCTCAACATAAGATCTATCAAACAAATCCCCTTCTTAACAGTTTTCCTATATATATATAAGTGAGCATAGTTCACAAAAAACTTTTGCTAGAAAACTCTTGTGAAATCTGAAGCAAAAAAACTGTTTCGTAAAAAACACCCACTAAAAAATATTAATAAAAGTTGATCTGGATACCACCAATATAAAGAATAACCAAAGCTCTAGGGCAAGCCACTCCCAATTATGACGAAAAAGCAGCCTTCAAAATATTGAATCTGGTTCAACTTAATCATCCCTTTTTGCATTAAAAACAAAAGTGCTTATTGCAGTTAGTTTGTCATACCCAAATGAGGAATCCTTCTCCTATATTTAAACATATTTGTAAAGATAGCATAGTCTTCCTACAAAAGTGTTGAAAATCCCAAGAAAATTTTACACAAAAACATAAAAACATAATTTTTTTCAAAGAGGAATTTAGGAGAAACTCTATTGCATACAAGACTGAGTGTATACAATGTTTTGAATACATGGGTTTATAAAGAACTTTGAGAGAGTTATATATTTAAGAAAGTGCATTTAAGTGGTCAAATAGCTATTTAAAAATAATCTAAAGCTAAAAACAACTTTTAAAACACGAAAACTAGCCTATCCTATTTTCTTAAGTCTTAGATAACTTGGTGCACAACTAACATAAGTTTTTCTAAGATTGCAATACTCTAAATAAAAGTAACACCCTAAATTTAACGTAGGGCAAAGTCTGGAATATTCTAACAAAAAAGAACCCCATCCTTGCAATTTCCTTCTAAAGCAATCTTTAGCCTTTTTACAGTTTTATCTGTTTTACTCTTCTAAAACAATATTTTGCCTTTGTGAGGATTTCATTGCTTTATTCTGTTTTTCTGTAATAAATTTATGCCTTATTCTCTTCCTATATTCCTCTAATAAACTCGTGCTTTATTCTTATCCTATGATAAACGTATTCTTTGTTCACATTCAATATTCACTTATGTCAAGATTGAACCCTTGTCTATCGATTTTAACAAAGCTGAAAGATAGATAAAATATACAAAATAACACACAAAAGATAACCAATATACCGCAATCCAGCTTGTTATTTTTTTACTCATGTACAAAGGTATATAATATATTAGTTTACATTGTACAACCCTTTCAAATCTAAGGAAGAAATCAAATGTCAATTGTGACCTTTCACCTTCCAACTTCATTCGAGTGTATTTCCAATATTTATTTATTATGTTCCAATCCTTTGAATGTATTTTCATTATGAATATTTTTCTTTGGATCAATTCATAATATACCCCCCTATGATCCAAAGTCTGTTGAACCCGTCCTTTGTAGCTGAAATGATGCACGACTCATGTTTGAAACATTGTATACCTCCATTCTCTAATAGAATCCTCTCAATATGTTGGTATGACACTATCCACTCGTGTATCCAATGATCCCAAAATGATCACTGCAAAGGTGAATTGTATATGCCAAATTTACCTTTATAAGAAGCTCGTGCTATCTCCTGCTATGAGTCTTGAAATCTCTCCAATATGATCGAAATCCCTACAAGTTCAACAATGTTAATATGCTTCAAAAGAACCCTTAAACCCCTGACTTCTCATGATGTCAAGTTGATGAAGGACCATTATCCTAATAGTCTCTAATGAAGGACCATTCCCCTGATGGTCTCTAAAGTCAATGACTCCTATCTCTAGTTATTCAATGATGCCCTTTTGGGTTTTCAAATTAATGGGAAGAGCTAGTAAGCCGCCCTTTTGGGTTTTCAAATTAATGGGAAGGGCCAGTAAGCCGCCCTTTTGGGTTTTCAAATTAACGAGAAGAGCCAGTAAGCTACCCTTTCGAGTTTTCAACTTACAACTCCAGTGCATGAATGTGGACCTATACTACCCTACCAAATCAACAAGAAAAGGTAAAACTCCAATCTCCATAGCCTCGAATACACAAAACCAGTTTACAAGATAAACATCATATTGTAATGCACACCTTGCTCAAAAGAGAGTCACATCTCAAACTGAAACATATCACCATGGCACTAAGTCACAAGGTTCAGGTTCGAGTTCGAGTTAGACGAGGATAAAATTCAGTTCAAATTCGAGTTTGGATAAAAATCGAAAAAAAAATCACCATTAAATTTGAAATGTAGAAAACCCAATTTTAAAAAAAAAACGTAATACAAAATTAAAATTAAATAACTAAAATACATTATTATTTTTTTTGAAAATTATAACAAAAATTATTAAAAATAAAATAAACATTAAAAAAAGAAAATAAAATAAATACATACCTTTTTTTTAAAAAAAAAGGTCATAAAATATATATATATATATATAAAATAAATTAAATTAAATTAAAACAAAACTTAAAATAAAAAATAAAAAATTATAAACAAAATTAATAACAAATGTCAAAACATGAAATTAAAAAAATCAAAACAGAACATTAAAAAAAAAAAAATTATACAATAAAACACAAACTAAACCCTACCTCTGTCCCCGTCCCTGTCCAAGCATTGAGGAGCCCAACGTCTCCCCTGCCCTGCGTCGATGATTCCAACCTCCTAGTGCATGCAAGTTTTATTCATTCCGCCCACAAGGCCATGGCAGGGTTTAGCACGTCTGGTGACGCCACCCACCACAGCGTGTTTAATGCCGCCCACCATTGCAAATCTCATGCCACGGCGTCCATGGTCCAGCACAGGGTAGAAATAATCGACGACTCTTGCCTCCAACATGATAATCTACAAATTGCTAATAGCCTCATCCCTCTCACTGAGCCAATTTTTATCACGATTTTTACTTCGAACTTGGCGATTTCCGACGAATTTTATGACCACGAAAAATCGACGAATCTTGTGACTAAGCTATGGCACAATGATTTCATGCATGTGCTATAAATCCATCAACTCCAATATGTCACGACAAGGCCTCAAAAAACTAGAATATGTAAATACACAATCAGCCATATGTACTACAAATTGACATGTCATCATCATCTATGTGAATCTGGTACAACTCTACAAACTGCTCAACAATTGGTCACTAAAGGAAAATGCCAAGAGACATACCAAGAATATCAACATCAACATAAAATTTATAAGAAACAAAAGCTGGACCAATATGATCACGATCCACAAGATCCATGAGGTCAAGCTTATCATCATCATGGGAAGCAAGATTGGCATAACCATTATCATCGTCACCAGAAAAATCATCATCAAAATCATCTACAGTAGACTGAACTCTCCTATAAGTTCTAGACAATATGTGAATCCTATAACACCCTCTAGAATGATCAATCCAGCCAAAATACACATGCCTTGTGGACTCAGTAGGTGGATCTCACATATAACAATGCTCAACAAAATGAATATTTGTGCCCCGTGATATAAAAGGATGTAGATCAAAACAATCATTGGAGATATGACCTTGACATCCAAAATGAGAACTAAAATTACCTCTAGAAGCAAATTGCAAACTAAACACAACAGGATCAACAACTCAACTATCACAGAGATTACCCCCAAAAACAAAGTGAATAGGTTTGGAATGGTCTAGAACATGACAACCAATAGGACCAATAAACCCCTAGACACGATAATTATTGACTAACAATGTCTTCTATACTTGCTCAATAGGTGAAGATTCCACAATAAGAGTTTGAACAGGTGTACAATCCACAATGTGTTTGGACTGCTTTTGAATCACCTCATACTTAGAAACAACAAATTCAACAACATTTATTGTGACATTGTTCAAAACATTATTTTGAGTACTACTAGATGGTACAATCGGTTTGATTTGTTTTAAACTGGCTTGAAAACAAGTTTACTGAAAACACTGATAGGATGGGCATTAGGATGCATACCTTGAAAATTGATTTGATCCTATAAATGATCTATCTCCTGTCACAACAAAGTGTATTAATTACAAAATTGCGTAAATGTAAGCTCAAACTGTTTGCAACACTCTGCTATCCTATTTTCCTCATGACTAGTTTTCACTTAAGTATGCAATGGCAGGATGCCTTTAGAATAGAAAGCAAAACCCATGATGCAAATGCAATGACAAAACACTCAACACAATCTGAGTCAAGGTCAACCAATAATGCTCGGAAAACAAATCTCATTCAAACAAATCAGTTTATACAACCTTATTTCAACAAAAATAAAGCAAAACAATGTGACACATGATCAAATTCTCAACATGCTTTCAATAGGTTGCAAAGAGATAACAACCAAAATATAATGTCAGAAAGCTTCATACACAAAAAATAACTCCACAACAGAGTTCAAAATTCCCTTTCCATGAAGAACAAGTGGTCAAAATGCTCGTTTGGCCACCAAACACCAAAGATATGACTAGTTGCTTTATAGCACGTCTTTCCTTCACCAAAGCAATTTTTGGTTTCCATTTGAGGTTTCATCACGTAACCACTCATTGCAAAGCTAGAGGAGTCTAGTTTCCAAAACACTTAAATTTTTGAAAAATATCCTAGTATGCAAAAGTTATAAGAGGTCTAATTTGCTCAGATTTTTGGCAAATTTTTATTTTGGCAATTTTGCAATCAAACAATTTTTTCACCAAAACACATCTACCAAATCGCATGTGGAAAACTTGAATTTGAAAGGGACTTATATGAATTTAATAGTATAGATATCTTAAATAAATGTATATGAAAAGCGCCGATACATTATTAATCTAACTCCATCACCTTCTTTGCAAAAAAATTATTGACTAGTGATAGATAGTCTCAATATAGCTACACCACTAGTTGGACTCGGAAAATTCATTATGGAGGGAAAAAAGGGGGCTCCAAACTCCATTGTATGCCTAAGATATCACAAATTTAAGAAAAACTACCTTATGACGGTCAAATGGATGGCAGATTTAAGGTTGTCCATTAATTGTTATGCACTCACAGACATCAAAGCCCACCACCAACCACCCTACTCCCCCCACTTGCCATTGTAGGACGCTTATTAGCGTAATTATGGATTTCATATTTGTTGGGTTTTAAGCACGTAACCTCTACAAGTGCAAAGTCTTGCAAAATGCATTTCTCCAACTACCCTATGCATCCATTTGAGTTTTATAATAGAAAAAATTTATATATTTGTTTCTGAAAATAGCTCAAACTTAAAAAATTAAATAGAAGGTTTTCATTATTTACCCGGCAATCAAGACAAAAAGGCAGCGCCAAGCTAAAACAACATGCCTAGCAAAAAATATTCAATGTCTTTTCTAGCAAATTTAAAATGCCCTCCTTCATCCTACTCAATGACTCATCCAAAACATGCTCTGAATTCATGCCCAAAACAACTTCAATTTTCCTTCAACCTGGCTCCTCTGAAATTGTATACTCACCGGACAGCATTATCAGATCTCTCACAGTGATCAATAATGTCTCGGATGACTCCTCCACTTCAAGCACAAACAAAGACATTCAATGAGATTTGCCTCTCCGGTCTTCATTAGCACATGCTTTTGAGGCTTTTGGTTCACCCCTCAATGCTATTTGTATTGGTTTCTTTGCCACTTGTGTTAGTGGCATGCTGTTCTATTTTGTCTTTCGTACTTTATTTCTTTCGTTCACCTCTAGGATTCTCGCTTCCTAGAACTTTCTATTGCTATTGGTTGTATCTTTCAGTACCATTGACCTACTTTTGGTCATCTATGGACATTAATATAATTTCTTTCTTTCTTTCTTACTTCACACAACTACAAGAATTCTTCAAATATTGCTCTCTTTCCGTGTCAAACTGCTCTTTGAATTCAAACAATCTCTTTAAAACATTTTTTGGTTTTGTTCTTCTGTGTGTTAGCTTTTCAAAACATTTTAATTCACTGAATTTCATTAAAAATTGAAGAAGATATCGCAGCTTTAGTGACGTTGTCTCAGACAGTTGTAAAAAAACTACTTTGACTCCTCTTCCTTTCAAACTCACGCTCAAAATTTGCTCTTACTAGGGCTCTGATTTTTCTTGCGCAAACTATAACTATTCTCACAACAAGTTCTCAATGCTCATCTTCTCTATTGTGCTCTAATACTACATGTTGATTTTGACAAAGTTGAAACATAGATAAAATGTACACAATAACACAAAAGATAACAAAATACAGCAATCAAGCTTGTTATTTTTTTCATTCATATATAAAGGTATACAATACATTAGTTTACAACCCTTTCAAATCCAAGGGGAGAAACCAAAGGTCAAGTGTCACCTTTCACCTTCCAACTTCATTTGAGTGTATTTTCACTAGTTATTTACTATCTCCCAATCCTTTGAATTTATTTTCATTGTTAAAATCTTTCTTTAAGTCAATCCCTAACATTGTCAACAAACAAGTTGATACCATTCATATTCCAAACTCACAAATTTAATGAAGAATCCTATACATTTTTTTCGCTACAATGCTAAACACACACACACATACTTTGTCCTTCTTGTCTCCGTTTCATGGCATATGCAGCTATCAACACTCATCAAGGACAACAACATGAAAAATCATTATTCAAAATATTTGCACATGAATGAGAGGGAGTAGGAAAACAGTCCGGAACAGTCTCGTCCTTTGAGATTGTCATATTGTATTATGAATGATTCATATAAAAAAATGAGTAATAGTAATGCCTGGTATTCCAAATCAACCCCTCATAAACAACTATAGATGCTTGAACTACCTAATAACCCAGAAAACCAACTAAAAATCAACAGGTATATTGGGAACTTGAGCAAGATTATAATATGATAAACCTTTTAATGACTTTCCAGATGCCCCGCTCAGTATGTCACCAAGGGTGTTTTCCAAATAACTATTCTAAACAAAGCATAAAGAAAATGGATGGTACAGAGAACAGAATAATATGCCAAAAAGCATGCATTGCATTAACGTAAACCAAAATATAAGAATTAGAGAAGCAAGCTTATGCCAATACGCAAATAGATTAAAGTTAAAACTTGAGTATCAAGATTCAATACGAACTTACCTTAAGACAGGGTAACTTTGATTTGCATGAAGAGGGTGCAAAGTAGCCTGCATGTCATTGGTTGGAACCATGTGCCCATGAGATTCCATTGACACTACATTGTTGCCAAACATTCTTCTAACATCACCTATACCGCCAAACACTTGGTCAATATTTTCCATCGAGCATAATAGTTATGGGACAAAAGTTCTGACCCCATATATGTCTATTGTACAAAAATTTGGTGCAAGAATACCAAAATCAAAAAGCAAATACTAATGCTGCATTTTTTTGAACTGGATTTTCCAAAGCTTTCAAAAGGATATACTAGTCACTAAAGTTTTCTTAATCTAGATGAGTAATTGTAAGAATAAAAGGATTACAGAAAATGTGACTTACTAGTTTGGGTAATGGCCTCATCAGAGCTGTCAACTTTGTTATAAGAATATATAGGTTTAAACTCAGAGAAAGATTGGATGTAATCATTATCAGGATCGACACTGACACCATGCATGGTTCTACCAAATGATACAAGAGGCTTTGTTTCATCTTCAGATGGCAATAAAGATGAAGAATCATTATCTTGGATTCCAGATTGTTTTAGGTCAGCAATATGTTGCCTGTTTTGAGCTATACCATGGATTCTCTGAAGAAACTGTGTGTTTGCCTCATAGTAACCTGATTCTGTATTCTGGGGATTAGAATCACTTTCGGGTTTAAATTTTTTTTCTCTTGGAAATTCATCATCAGTCTCAATTTCAGATTCACCATCTTTCTGTGGGTGTAGTTGTTTTCTTTTTGCACGTGCTTTACGATTTTGGAACCAGTTATAAACATTGGTCTCAGAAATTTGACCATGCTGACTAAGTTCCATAGTTATCTCCTTTATTTTCTGTTTATTTGGAGTGGCAGTGCCTTGCTCAAACAATCTCTCCAAGATTTGAAGTTGAATTTGACTTGGTGTCCACCGTTGCCTAGCAGATGCTCTAAACCCTGCAGTTCCAAGATCATAAAGCGTGTGCTGCCCCATAAAAAAACCTGTCAATAAAAACCATGCAACAATATTAGAATCATGCCATTTCAAATTTGTAGCTGTGCATTAAGAAGTTAATGACTCTCATTACTGTTCATACAGACCTAAAATGTTCCAACTATTTTTTTTTTTTTTGGTTTTCTTTCACTCTAAATTACGCAATGAAATTAGTTTAATAATGCAACCCTTTTGGCAAGGATCTTCATAGTAACGGAGGACCTTTGACTGGAAGTTGCCAAATATCAGAAATCAAAAACTTCAAAACATTAATATCAATGCCAAATCACTTTCACAGACAGTATATTCTACCTTGATCATTTTCCATGCCACTCTCAGACATCATAGGTACACATTAGCAAAGGTGCAATCCAAACGGTCAAGATAAATTTCTCTCATAAGACTAAGGAATGTTTCTTTACTTGACTAGCTGTTAGACTATCTTGATAGGACTGCACATAGGAAAATATTAAAGACTACATTGTAAAATTGGACAAAGTTTTCACAGAAGGTAAAATCTATTATATTGAATATTTACAAAGGTCCAAGTTAATATAAGCTTTCTCAGTAGTTAATCTATGGGACCCCAACGGGTTCAACCACCCAACTAACTTACAAACTATTTATTAATTAACCTATTAACAACCTAAACTACCAGAGGGGTGTATGTGACCCGTATAAGCAAACTAATACTAACATAAATAAAGCAAATATAATCTTTGGATCATAAGACTTAACAAACCCCGCCTTGATCCAAAGGGGTATAGAAGAAGATAATATGGAACCATGACTATGAAGTGATGGGATCTCAAACATCAAAGAAATAATTTCAAAAATGTATTCAATATAAAAGCATTAATTTGATTTACACAGGACGTAAGCTTTTTAAAGCTTATGGGAGTTCGCTATAGAAAACCAACTAACAGGCTAACCAACCCAAATATACCAACGGTAAGTTTATTCAACTAAACAAACTAAATACAAGATTGGATCATAAATGAACCAACAAACTCCCCCTTGGTCCAAAGGGATATAGAAGATGAAGAAACTGGAGTAATGACTATGAAGTCATCAAATAAACTTTGATGCAACTACAACTAGTGCACTATACCTCATGGTACTGATCAAAACCAGTGTTGCTTCATACAAAAGCCCACCCTACGAGTTGTGGCATAAAACGCTGATGAACACAATGAAGGCCTACTCATCCCCTGTGATCATCCGTACCATATTGTAGTAAAACACGATCAAGGCATATCCAACCACATCGAACTGCATAAGGCTCCACAAAAAAGCCCGTCCAAGTGACCAACCTGTATTGTGTATGGCACATCTCACGGATGCCCAACAATCGCTGACGACCTTTGCAAAACACTGTTGGTGCTAACAACCCCTGTCAACTCATACTTTCACCAATGACTAATCAAAGACTAACCAATGCTATATCTTCTCCCCCTGTGAGGGGAGAGGTGAAAAGCTGTGCAGCGAGAGAAACAAAATCAAACAATCATGTCTGCTCCATGTCATGAATATCAAGGATAGAAAGCCAAAACTGGAAAAAAACAAGAACACAAACCAAAATTTGCTACTACAATAGATCCTGGTCTTGAGCATAGTAGCTCTGTCAAGACGAGTGAATCATTGATTACTCAAAACAAGATGTCAAGTCCATCGAGACCATAGACCTCGGCCATATAGAACGCCCCCTGATTAGAGGAAGTGTCAGAATAACCTAAATAGCTGGAGTAGCCAGAAAATCTACCACTAAAATGACTTACATAATTTGTCTCAATTGTCTTTTTGTGTGGAGAGCAGGGTCGTTGATGACATACATCTGCAAGATGTCCAATACCAACAAATTTGAAACATTGGGGCTCTTTCCTATGTTGGCGAGATCCAGAAGAAGCTAAATCACTCGAAGAACCACTAGAGTGAGAAGAGTGCCTATGGTGATGTATGCATTTTGAAGATCTTAGAGAGTACCAATGAGAACATTGTGTAGACTGTCTAGAATGGTGTGGAAAGTGTCTCGGAGAATGTTTCGGAGAGTGCTTCTGAAACTGCCTCTGTACATGGCAATGATCTCTGTGATGTACACTGGACTTTGTATAGTGAGCTTATTCAATAAACATACTCTTTTTCTTTACCAACTATTGTTTGTGCTGAGTCAACAACTCATAAATAGAGTCAAATGTTGCGCCATTTAGCTTATCACTACGCTGCAACATTTTAACAAAGTTGGAACCCACAAAACTAAGGCCATTGAGTGTGATGAAAATGAGCATGTCATCATCAATTTTTCCACCTATCGTGCAATATAGCTGTTTCAATGTTTTCACCTGTGAAATATAGTCAAAGACATCTTCATCATCTTCTAGTTTATTGTTCAAAAGTTGCATAAAAAGATCAATTTTCTTGTATGTAGGCTATTTGTCATACAAGTCCTTTAATGCTTTCCATGCTTTAGTTTTAATGGCTTCAATGCAAATAATCACATGTGCAATGCAGGATATTTTCGCAGCATGAATGCACATTTATCACAATTTTGGAACTCCAACAATTTTGCGGCTTCAGTGGGTGGCATGGTTTCTTTTTCCATTATTTCCCACAAATCGTTACAAAAAAACATGCTTTCCAATTCATTGACCATTCGTTGTAGTTTTTGGATGTTAATCTTCCATTTTCAGAGATGAGACTTACAATTGTAGCCATGGTGCTATCAAAAAAATTACAAGGATTTTGAGACTTGTCAAAATATGCAATAATTACACCTTATATCTCCTACTACACCCTTATATCCCCAAAATTTCTCTTTATACAAAAATAGGGTCAAAAAGAAAACTTGACCAAAATATAGTTCCAATGGGTTTTGAACCCTTGACCTCCTCTTTATCAAGTATTTCTCAAATTTTCGTTTGCCAATTCCTCTACAAACAATTTTAAAATGTAAAAGGAGAAAATAAAGCGAACTTTATTTTTGTCGATTTTCACAATAAAAAAAGATTTGCATGTGAAATTAATTTACCCTAGAAATTTTGTGCAAACTAAAAGATAAATTGCAGTGCACACTTTGAGGAAGGGACCCACATCAATATATGTAAAATAATAATAATAATATGAACCTTTGTTAGAACAGTGGCGCCATTGCTATGTTGTATTACTGCGTCGTACAAGTCTCTTTTGGTAGTTGATCTTCTGTATTAGATCAGCTTTGAAGCGCTTTTGATCTTGTGGATGTCGTGAAAATTATTGAACTGTCATTTTCGTTGTAACGAGAGATAAAGAAACTCTCCAAAATTACCATACACTGGGTGTAGCGTTACAGGGTAAAAATATTTTACTTGCAACAATGATTTCTTCAATCCTTTGTGAGAAACCAAGCCGTACTACAAAGCATCAAAACAGAATTGATTTTGCAAACCAAAAAACTGTTGCATACCATACAAATCTAGGCAGTGCTTTCTCTCTCCTTTCCAAATGTCTTGTTTCCTTCTGTACCAACGCCCTAATGCCACTTATGGATCTCAAACATCGGAGGAATAATATAAAAAATGTATTCAATGTAAAAGCATTAATTTGATTTACACAAATTTACAGGAGTTGATTGTAGAAAACCAACTGGTTAACCAACATGAACATACCAACGGTAAGTTTATTCAACTAAACTAAATACATAAATAGACTAAATACAACTTTGAATCATAAATGATTCAACATGACATCATCAAAAATCTCTGGTATACTTGCAACTAGCACATTGTACACTATGGTACTAATCAACCGATGCCACTTCACACAAAAGCCCGCTACCCTGCCAATTATGGCATGACGAATGAACATTTTGTTGGCATGCCCATCCCCCCTGATCATTTTGTACCATATTGTAGTAAAACACGATCAAGGTTTATTCAACTACAACAGTCCACATAAAGTCTCACACAAAAACTCATCTAGTGACTATCATGTATTGTGTATGGCACATCTCCCTGATGCCCAATGACGTTGACAAACCTTTGCTCAACACTATTGATGCTAGCAACTCGCTAATCACCAACGATTAATCGAAGGCCATATAGTCTCTTCCCCCTATCAGGCGAGAAGTGAGAAGCCCCTACAACAACCGAAACCAAACTACTAAGTCTACTCCTCTTCATGAATATCAATGAATTGAAGACCAAAAATGAATTGCAACACCACGACAACTAAAAAACACACGCTACTGCTACCAAAAATGCTATTCAAGCATCTACCCAAACTCCAAGCGAATAGCTAATTGGAGAAGCGGAATTATCCTTTAGCGTCCGATAGGTTCTCCAACCTCCATTATTTTTCTGATTCTGTGAGCCTATCAAATCCCTAGGGACCTATGAACTCTGAAGTGCAATTGTATCATCTCCAATAGCACAAGTGACGGAAAATGTTGTTATAATCATGGTTCTTAAGTAAAAACTTTCCATTTTCATCTTTCGAGCAAGAGCATAGTATCAACGTTGATCAAAAATTCACCTTATGTACATTAGAACACATTGCTTTTCCATTTTTAATGCATTTGTCATAAAAATCATATATGGAAACATGTTGGTCTTTATAAGCAAAAGTTGCAAAAAAAATACAACCTTTTATCCCTAAAATTACTCATCTCTTCTTTTCCTTTTACAAAATTCTTTTTAAAACTGAATATTATAAAAAGATTCTTTCTTAATCAGCTAAATCGAGTCAAAAAGAAAGTTTGACCAAGCAAATGTTTTAGTGGGTTTTGAACCTTAGACCTCTCAATGCAAGTGTCTTACAAAATAACCTCAACCAACTCCTCTACAAGATTTCACAAGACATAAGCAAGTTATTCTATTTAATCTGTATTTGTTGCAATTTAGTGATAAAAAAATATATTATTCACTCACCCATGAATTTCAATGTTGAAAATTGCTATGCAAATTTACTTCTTGAGGGACCCACAAACAGCGGTAAATAATTTATTTCATACCTTATTCAACACTTACAACGCCGTATTAAGCTTGTTGGGTGCAGCACTAAGGAAGATTACGAGTCCATGCTTATCTACAACTTCGTACAGATGCTTTGCAACAGTAAAAAGCCCATACAAGTCACTATCAGGGACTGCAGAAGCATTCAGGGGCTGTTCTTTAATGTATTTAGCAGCAGAGTTTCTTTCCAACGCTTTTCAGGTCGTACAAAGGCCGTACCACACTTTTGTGACTGATTTCTTCTTTCAAAAACCATACCACATCATACAATGGCCGTACAAAGGCTGTTTTGTTGTGCAAAAAACGTACAATAGCTCTTCAAATTGATTTAAAATGCCATACAACTGGTTTTGTTGCAAATAGTTGTACCAAGCCGTACAATTGCTTTAAGGTGTGCTTCAAAACCATATTGAAGGTCCTACAAATGGATTTATTACTACTTCCAAATAGATATGGGAGCCATACAACAACATACAAGGTTCCAAATTTGATTTTAGACCGTACAAATCTGATCTTGGCCATATTCTTTCTCCTCAAGGTTGCAAAGGTGTCTTCAATCCTCCTTCACGTGGCTCTAAAACCACTGATAGGACCGCACATGGGAAAATATTGAAGACTACATTGTAAAATTGGACAAAGATTTCACGAAAGGTAAAATCTATTATATTGAATATTTATAAAGGTCCGAGTTAAGATAAGCTTTCTCGGTAGTTGCTCTTCAGGACACCAATGAGTTCAACTACCCAACTAACTTACAGACCATTCATTAATTAACCTATTGACAACCTAAACTACCAAAGAGTTGTATGTGCCCTATATAAACAAACTAACACTAACATAAATAAAGTAAATATAATCTTTGGATCATACAACCCAACATATCTCGTGCTTTCTCTAAATTTGAGCTACCAAAAGACACACAGACTCAAGCATGATAAAATTATTTTATGGTCTAGACTCTGGGAGTCTACATGTGGCTGAATTTTTTTTTTTTGAACATATGTATCTAATGTCCTCTTTTCCGAACTGAAGAAATCGAAAGACCCAAGGCCTATTTTTATTTCCCATAGACTAAGGGGTACTGGTAAAAGGAAATAATTTAATAATAATATTTTGAGTTGTCCTTGAAGTCACTTTATTTAACTTGAAAAATGACACTTATTCATTATTATTATTAAATGGAGCCAAAAGCTATAATTTATTACATGGCAAAAATAATAATTATTATGAAGGTGGAAAAGGGAATAAATCATTAAAAAGTAATTTTACTTTAAGATTGGGGTGAATTTGAAAAAGTGAGTTTATTAAAAGGACATAGGGGCAATCATTATTGATTATTGATTATTCATTTTTACCATTCACAATTGAATCCAAAATTCCTTTAACTACTGCTTTTGAGAACGGAAACCCTCCATTGCAACCAGATTTGAAGATGCGAACCCTCCAATCTTTCGTGGTGGCTCCATGCAGAGGTCACATTTGTGCTAAAAGGATCGTGGGTATTAACAGTTTCAGTTGGAAGTGAAAATTCGTTGATATACCGTACTAAAGTTTTAGAAAGTACAAGGAAAAGCTATCTGTGTGGGCTGGCATGACATTTCAAGGATTCAATTTCACTGTCAAACAACAAATTACCACAAATTGCTTCCCCAGGGCAGAGGTGTCACACTACCAAGGCAATTCGTACCATTTTAGGGTAGTTTTTGGCTTTGCAAGGGCAAATCATAGCATATTGGTGATTTATTGCAATAGATTCAACAGTTCCAAGGGTTGGCGCTACACCTCTAGACAGTTGTAGCCTTCCAAACTGCCAACATCCACTCCAAACCCTGTTGTACTGCATAATACTACCAGCACTAATAACAGCAGTGGTTGTGCCAAGAAAACCAAAAAATCATGGGCCTTGTATAACGCAGAGCTGGAGGATTTTTCAAACAATTAATTGGTATTTTGATTTAATACAATTTGTACCTCCGATAAGTATTTTCATAATGTTTTTTATGTATGCTATTCACTGAAACAAAGAGACCACTTGTGAGTTGTCAGAATTCCGTATTGCATGTATTGTTCTGGTGTTTGAATGAATTTTCAAAATTGAAGGCAATTGAAATCAGAATTCATATTTTATCCTGAACGGAACATTTTAGTAGTATAAGAGCTAATTTTCTTCCCAGATTGTGGGAATAAATAATTTTCAGCTTCAACTTCATGCAACGCAGTGACAGAGAACTCACGTATCAAGAGAGAGAGAGAGAGAGAAACGTCTGGAACAGCCACAAGAAGGGTTAGAACCATGAAAACCTATGGGTATCAAGGATCCGGATGATGTAAATTTTTGACAAGTTTGTGCAAGGACATGAACATTTAATAGATATGATGGCTCAATTAGTCCACACCATGCAAAATACGAATGTGCAACGAGCTCCAAATGGTGAAGGAAGTTCTTCGGGGACAAACAATAACTAGCACACTTAAGGACCGACATTGGCCCATTGCTAGGCCTTTCCAGTCTAATTTCCTTCGTAGGGAGGAAGCAATTCCAGAGGTGGAAATTCAGCCATCTATAGCAAATGATATTGTTGCCAGCGATGAGGAATACAGGTTTCTTCCAAGTGAACTTAGGGAAGCAATATCTCACCAATTTTATGAATTTGAAAAAAAACAGAGGTGGATCAAGAGTTGAACCTAGGCCACAAGAAAATCAGAGAGACCTTCAATAGGCTTTAGGAAAGTTGACACTCTACTTTTGACGGATCCAACAAGTGTACACCTCGTGCTTGGATACAGAAGTTGGATACTTTTCTATCACTCAAGCCAATGTTGGAAGAAGAAACCACCAAATTTGCAATCCTTCATCTAGAAGGCATAGCACATGAATGATGGTTCCATGGGTTGATAACTCAAAGACATAACCTCTTCAATTCCTACGATGAGTTTACTAGCAGGTTGATTGAGAGGTTTGGTAGAACTGGTCCTGAAATTCATTTTCAGGAGTTAGCTCAGCGAAAACAACACAATACAATGCATATAAATGTGGCTGGAATTCAAAAGTTATCCATTATGGTACCAGATGTAACAGAGACGAGACTTGTGGTTTTATTTGTGGAAGGGTTCGCTGAACCACTTAAGGTATTAGTGAGAGTTTTCAGCCCTACTTCACTTCAAGAAGCCATTAAAAAGGCTTTAGACTTGGAAACATCAGCCCCAAAAGGGAAGTTTCAGCATGTAGGGCAGCCAAAATCAAAACCTTTTGGGCAGCAAAAAGAAGCCATTCCAGCCAGGAGAGTTTCAACAAAAAGAGCTGCTTAAATCAAGCAAGGAAGCTGAAACCAGAAATGAACTCAGGGGAGAAAAGTTATGCTTCACATGTAAGGATCCATGGGACCCAAGGCATAGATGCCTTCCAAAAGGACAAGTGCACTACATAGAAGTGATATCAAAGGATGAGTACAAGGAAGAGGAACCTGAAGTGGGAGTGGAAGAGAAAGAACCAGAAGCTGAATTTAAAGAAGAGATGATTTCAGGAGGTACCCTTGCTACACTTTCAGGAGCCCCCAAATATCATCCTTTCAAAGTTTGTAGAGTGTTGAAAGGGCATAAGGTAACAATATTGATTAATAGTGGGGCAACCCACTACTTTATTGATGAGGGTTTGGTAGCCCAAAGAGGGTTGAACACAAAAGATTTTTAAGGATTTAATGTTATTGTAATGGATAGGTTCACAGTTCCATGCACCAAGAGGGTTAAGGGCTTGGAAATCACTCTTGGTAAGTACATGGTTTGTGATGACTTCTATGTAGTAGGCATAGGAGAAACAAATTTGGTTTTAAGGGTACAGTGGCTCCATTCCCTTGGTGAATTCATATAGAATTACCAAACCATGGAGCTGAAATTCAAATCTGATGGAAAGGAGGTTGTGCTTAGTGGTATGGCTAGTTTAGCTCCTAGAGGTGTTACAGCTAAGAGCGTGGAGAGATCATTTCGTAAGGGACAAGTTGCTTGGGCAGCCCATTGCTTGATGAGCAATACGTCATCCACAGATAAGAAGTCTTATCATGTGGATATTCAGTCTATTTTAGACAAGCATGGTACAATCTTCAACAATTTAACTCCAAGATTGCCACCTAATAGAGAATTTTAGCATATAATGGAAAGAGGTTTTAAACCTGTTATGATTACTCATTACCGCCATCCTAGGGCTTTCAAATAAGAGATTGAGATAGCAATCAAGAAGCTATTGGCGACGAGACATATTCGGCCTAGTTCTAGTCCCTTTGCTTCTTATGTTGTGTTAGCAAAGAAGAATGATGGAACCATGAGGATGTGTATTGATTACCGTGCTTTGAACAAAAGGACTATAAAAAACAGGTACCCAATACCCAAGATTGATGAGTTGATTGATGAGTTGCATGGCATGGTATACTTTTCTAAAATTGACTTGAGATCCGGTTATCACCAAATCAAAGGAAGAGATGAGGATGTACACAAAACAGCCTTCCGATGTCATTTTGGACATTTCAAATTTTTGGTTATGCCTTTTGGTTTGACCAATGCTCTAACTACTTTTCAATCATGCATGAACCACATTTTTAGTGAGCACTTGAGGAATTTTGTTTTCGTATTCTTTGATGACATTTTGATGTACAGTAAGACTTGGGCCCCTGAAGTACTTGGATACAGTGCTGAAAATTGTAGAACAAACTCTTTTTGCAAAAGAGTCTAAGTGTGAGCTTGGCATGACTGAAATCTTATACTTGGGACATGTTATTAATGCACAAGCAGTACAAGTTGGGCAAGAGAAGATCCAAGCCATATTGGATTGGCCTCCTCCTACCACGATGACACGGTTGAGAGGATTTTTGGGCCTTTGTAGCTACTAAAAGGGGTTTGTTAGAGGATTTTCACAGTTGGTTGTCTCAAATGACTAATTTGACCAAAGCGAGAGCATTCAACTGGTTCGAATCAGCCCAAACAGCTTTTGAAAAAGTTAAAAAGATAATGATTTCATGTCCAGTACTTGTTCCAAATTTTTCTATTCTTTTTGTTTTAGAGTGTAATGCTTCAGGTGAAAGAATTGGGGCAGTTTTGAAGCAAAAATGTCATCCTATTGCCTTTGAGAGTCGGAAACTCAAGGATAGAGAATGGGAATTTTCTATTTATGACAAAGAAATGTTGTCATCATGCAAGCGTTAGCAAAATTCAGACAATACTTGCTTTGTGGCAAATTTGTGGTCAAAACAGATCACAACAGTTTCAAGTTTTTTCTCAACCAAAAGAACTTGAATGATAGGCAACAAAAATGGGTGAGTAAAATCAAAGCTTATGATTTTGACATAAAGTATGTTAAAGGAAAAAATAATGTTGTCGCTGATAATTTGTCGAGAAATCCATTTTTATGCTCTACGTCTGAAATTTTTGTTGATTGGAAGGTCATAATAATAGCAAAATATGCATAGAATGCTTTCACTAATGATATCCTTCAAGGCAAAGTGCAAGATGACAAGTACAAAGTGATTGATGACCTCATCCTCTACAAGGATCGAATTTATCTAGTCTCTTAATCAAAAGTAAAGAGTAAAGTCTTGCGCTGTCCATGATACACCTTTAGCCGATCACCTAGGGTATTTCAAGACTTACAAGCAAATAAGGGATAGGTTTTTCTGGAGAGGACTCAAAAAAGAGAGGTTCTCCAATACATCAGTAGTGTATTCCCTGCCAACATAACAAAACGGAGCATGTTTTTTCAACGGGTTTGTTGCAGCCCTTACCAATTCCAATGGATTACAGGTCTTCCAAAAGTGAGGATAAGAGTTGTATTTATGTGGTAGTTGATAGAATTACCAAATATGCTCATTTCTTTGCCATTCCCACTGAGTTTAAGGCACCTCGAGTTGTTGATTTGTTTTTCGGAGAGGTTTTTAGGTTACATGGTTTGCCTAAGAATATTGTGAGTGACAAGGAGCAGGTTCCTTTGTTTTGGCAAGAACTCTTTCATCTAGCAAGGACAGAATTGACTCCAAGCACCAATTACCACCCTTAAACAGATGGGCAAACTGAGATTGTAAATAAATGGATTGAGGGTTACCTAAGGAATTATGTTACAGCGCAGCAATCAGCTTGGATCAAGTGGCTCTACATGGAAGAGCATTGTTACAACACTACACACCATATGTCCATCAATATGACTCCTTTCAGCGTTGTATGGTTATGATGCTCTTGCTTTTGTGGATTTGGTTATTACAGATAGTAGTGTCAGGAGCAAGAGACTTGATTGCACAAAGCCAAGAGATATTGGGTATACTCAAAGAAAATCTCCAACATGCACAGAATCAGCAAAAGTTCTATGCGGACCTATACCGTATTGAGAGATCTTTTGAGATTGGAGACATGGTTTTCTTGAGATTGCAGCCCTACAGGCAGTCTTCTCTCAGCAGAGTGGAGTTGAAAAGCTCAAGCCTCACTTTTATGGCCCATACAGGATCAAGCAAAGGATTGGAGAGGTTGCCTATGAAATTGAGTTGCCAGATCACAACAAGATACATAGTGTATTTCATGTTTCATGCCTCAAAAAGGCATTGGCATGGCACATCATCCCTTCAATTGAGTTTGCTCTTTTGGATGATGAAGATAGGCTAATCATGGTCCCTGAAGCTATCACAGATTTTAGAGAGAAGAAACTGAGGAACAAAATAATCACAAAGTATCTTGTATGTTGGAAGGATCTACTAGAAGAGGATGCTACATGGAAAGGTGCATAAATTCTTGAGCATCCCAGTTTGCAATTGCTTGAGGGCAAGCAATTCTCGAAAGGGCAGACTGTAATGTCCCTTTTTCCGAGTTAAAAAAATCAGAGGACCCGAAATCTATTTTTATTTCCCATGGACTAAGGGGAAATGGTAAAGGGAAATAATTTAATAATATAATGTTTTAAGTTGTCCTTAAAGTCTATTTAATAGCTTGGAAAATGAAACTTATTCATTATTATTATTAAATGGGATCAAAAACTATAATTTATTACATGACCAAAGGGAATTTATTATTATGAGAGTGAAAAAGTGAATATTTAATTAAAAAATAATTTTAATTACTTTAGGGTTAGAGTGAATTTATAAAAATAAGTTTATTAAAAAAACAAAGAGAGATTCATTATTGATTATTCACTATTCACGATTGAATCCAGAATTCTTTCAACTACTGTTTTGAGGACAGAAACCCTCCATTGCAACCAGATTTGAGGACAAGAAGCCTCCAATCTTCTGTAGTGGCTCCATACAAAGGTCACATATGTGTTAAAAGGATCATGGTTATTACCAGTTTCAGCTAGAAGTGTAAATTCGTTGTTGTACCGCACTAGGACTTTAGAAAGTACAAGAGAAAATTCCCCGTGAGGGCTAGCATCACACTTCAGGGATTCAATTTCACTACCGAACAACAAATTACTACAAATCACTGCCCTAGGGCAAAGGCATCACACTATTAGAACAGTTTGTACCATTTTAGGGCAATTTGTAGCTTTGCAGGGGCAGATCACAACATATTGGTGATTTATTGCAACAGATTCAATAATTCCAAGGGTTGGTGCTACACGTCCAATCAATTGTAGCCTTCCAAACTGCCAACGCCCACTCCAAACCCTATCGTACTGCACAATACCACCAGCACTAATAGCAGCCGTACTAGGAAAACCAAAAAGTTGTGGCCCTGATCTACGACAAAGCTAGAGGATTTTTCAAACAATTAATTGGTATTTTCATTTAATGCAATTTGTACCTCCCATACATATTTTCAAAATGTTTTTTATGTATGCTATTGAATGAAATAAAGAGACCACTTGTGAGTTATCGAAATTCTGTATTGCATGTATTGTTCTAGTGTTGGAATGAATTTCCAAAATTAATGGCAATAAAAATCAGAATTCTAATTTTATCCTAAAAGGGACATTTCAATGTAATGCAGCTTAATCATTCTATCTAGAAGAAACACAAAACCAAAATTGGATTGTAATAGAAATACAGAGTCTACTAGATATGCTTTCTTGTTTTTTCCTTATATTGGTAAATACATGAAACTTTAATCCAAACTTATTTCCTTTGCATACCATCATTCCAAATCGGCACACTAAAGATAAAAGTATCATCAAGCCAAATGAAAACATATTAAGGGCACAAGAACATTATAATGGATGGTGAAGAAAAGCATGAGACAATAATATAAAATGATTGCAGGTTGCAATGATGACTTAAATCCTTCAAATTGTTCTCCAAGCAAAAAATTGATTGGACAAATATTCAGGGACATAATTCTAGAGGTAATGCTTTTATAAAAACATCAGTATCTCCATTTTTCAAGGTAATGTCCCTATGGCTAAGAAACACATCCCCAATGTTATGTGTGCCCCCGAGGCATGGGGAATGTGTCAAGGATACCCAAGGCACAAAGGGCCCTTGCGGACGACATCCCAAAGGGGAGGAACATTTCCTTCCACAAAGGACAAGTAGAAGTCCCCAAGGCCATTGAGGATGCACAAATATCCCCCAAAAAAAATAAATAAATAAATAACTATTTTTTTCTTATATTGTGAATTTAATCAACCACTTTGAGGAACTATCTATTTCTTTTTTTGAAAATCTATTTTGAATCTTAGGTTTCTAAGGATAGACCCACCAAGTTATATTGAGCATTGATTTTTTTTTTGTTTTTGCAAGCAGTAACTTTCATATAGTTTATTTTTTATATATTCACAGTGGGGTCCCTTGCAACAAGGACCCCAATGTTCCCTAACATCCACTGAAATTTGGAGGGTCTCACTTGTACATCCCCAATTCGCGCAGTAGTCCCACGTGTCCTTATGTCCACAAAACTTATGTTAACATGGCCATTTTAACTTCATTATATTTGGTGCAAGCATTCTCCAACTATTGATGGCTGACTGGTCAATCTTCTTGGGCAAGGTAATTTTGTAAAATTATGAACAACATTGTCCAGTTTTGGGAGACTATAAAACCAAAGGCATTAGCACACCTTTTTTTAGATAAGATGAACACCAAAATCCTTATATTTGTGGCTTATTGAAGAACAGTTTCTCTGTCCTCTTGATAATGGAAAAACAGTCAAGCATATATTTAATAATTGAATGACAAGAAGCAACTGTCTCGAGACTCTTCTTTCCTTCACCTTATGCCTCTGCAACCAGTAAATACTTTGTGGGAAATTCTACTTTTTCCAGTATTCTAGAAACATATACGTAATATGTATATATTATGGACCCAAACCGATCCCCATGTACACTTTAAGCTCTACCCTAAGATTAACCCAAATTTTTAAGTCCTTTGGGTTGTAGGGTAACTATTAAGTGGATACATTTGTATAGGAGCAACCCAAGTTCAAATCGCACTGGCAATCAGCCCACCTATAGTGGGGAACACACAAAATCTGCATGATGAAGCCATGCAGTAGCAAGAATGGCTTACTGGCAAATAGGATTATTGGTTGTACGCGGACTGGGACTCTCAATAGTGTGCAAAATAGGTGAGGGCCCACCAATCCCATATTTAATTAATTTTAAAGTCATTCGGAATATAGTGTAACAGTTAAGTGGACAAACCTATATAGGAGCAACCCATGTTCAAATCTCACTAGCAGTCAGCCGACGTACAGTGGAGAACACCCAAAATCCGCTTAATAAAGCAGTGCAGTAGCAAAAATGGGTTATTGGTTTATTGGATAATTGGTTGTACGGGGCCTAGGACCCCCAATTGTGTTCCCAGATGGGTGAGGACCCATTCAACCCCTCATTTAATCAATCAAAAAAGACATCTATGATTGAAAAACAACTCCTTTCATCCAAGATTCGAAATTTTTGCTATTGCTGATCATGCCATTTTGCTTTGTTCTTTATCATCACTGCCAAAGAAAAAAGAATACATTAAGTATATAATTCCTATTAGTTCTTGTAATAAAAAAATAATACAATCTCCTTCCTCCGACAGATTATAATGAAAGAGAAGGTCGTGAACACTTGTTGAGAAGTGAGTATCATAGCATTCGAACTTACCTAGATTTTGAACCAATGTTATAGAACCATCCCTATTCCTAATACCTTTGCCCATTGGTAAAGACTGAACAAATTGATAATAGAGTTCCAGTTAGTTCAAATAATTCCCAACACTAAACCTATCTGTAGACAGATGCCTCTTCATGTTCTTCGCTCACTTTGTCATTGAAATACAATAGCTCGTTAACTTGGGACTCCAACCAACCTATCAACTTTGGCTATCCTTAATAAAGAATACGATATGATGTCCAAGTTACCCCAACAGAATGGTAAAAATGGCCCAAAGTGTAAATTCCCAATCAAGAATCCATAACGGTGAGTACAAAAGTTCTAGTCGTGATATTGAATAAATTAAAATAAGGGAGAAAATTACACAAAAAGAACTTACTTTTAAGCTGTTTATGTCACCTGACCATACACTGATGACACCCTTTTATTCAGTCTACTGTGGGCACAAATCCTCACTCCTCTCTATTGCAGATTATTTGACTAAAAGTCAAACACGGAAAATTAAGTCCCAAATTACAGATTAATGATAAACATTGTCATCTTGAACATGTAAATGTTAAAAATGTATTTATGATGCCTAGCTGGCTGACATTAGCGTGACCTCAATTGTTGTCAATATTTCATGAGGTTCATGAAAAACAAAACTTGTCTTGTTTCTTTATAATGATAAGCTTGTGTCTGGTTTGATCAAGTAGACTTTAATTTAATACTTTTGGATGCAATTAGTGCCTTCTTCAATTAGGGTATACATTTTCAAGGCATAATTGGTTTAAAGTTCAAGTTTAGTGGTCTCTTCATTCAAGTTTCAAACTTTTTAGATGTCCTTGTTCCCAAAATGTGTTGTTCGGGTGACGGTTATATTGCTAGATTCATTCGGATCTGTTCGTGTAGACTGCATACACCAAGAGAGGATGGAGATCAAAGCATAGCTCTTCATTCATGCATTTTGGTTATAAGTGCATCACAACAATTGATTATGCCATTCATTTTGAAATTCAAGTTAGTTACCGGATTCTTCAACCTCCCCCCTCCGCCATAGTTTTAAAACTCGAACTCGGTAAAATCTTGGCAGCCCAACATTTAGACTCGGACTCGAGACTCGGTAAACTAAAAATATATATAAATTCATAAAATAACATGCCAAATGCTGTTAAAAAGTCTAAGAAATGAATTTCGATAATGTAGAGCAAGGAAACTTGTTGAAAAATCCTTCAAATCCATGGCCATGAAAAAACAATTCGAAGAAAATATTTTAAAAAAAATTGAAACTGGGCTGGCAAATTTTCTGCATGGACTCGTAAGTAATTTGTAGAAACTCGCCACACGAGTTACTCACCCTGTAATTTGACTCACGAGTTTGGCGAGTTTTTGCGGGTCGAGTTTTGCATTTAGGCCCTCCCCAATACCCGAACAAATTTGATTCTGGTTCTGATCTGAGGTCTGGTTCTCCTTGGAAATGTCCCAAGTTCTTTAGAACCGCTGGCTCCTTTTGTTGGAAACATCATGGAAACAACACCTAACGATTCTAGACCGTTTTTAGAATGAACCAGCAATAACTTTGCTGAAACTTTATATATATATATATATATATATTTCAGCAAAGTTGTTTTATGTGGGTGTGTGTGTAACAAAAAAAGAACTTAACACAAATTCAAAGTACTCTGAATAGAAACAAAAAATCACTTTATTCTTCCAACATAATTGTCAGCATCACATGCAAACTCTTTAACCCAACATATTTCTAACCCCCCAACCTAACCTAACCACCTCTAAAATAACATAACATTGACATTAATGTTGATTATGAGCATAACATTGATATCATCGTAAAGAAAATGGTAATTTTTCTTTAGTTATTTTTAAAAAACTATGTTTTTTTATATTTCATGTGCGTAAGTATCCAAGACAAACCATATCCAATGTCCCAAAAAATAAGTGTTTCCCACAACCGTACTCATTTCCTGGTAAGTCAGATGTTTACAAAGAAGTAGCTAGATGGAGATGGTATGTACCAATTAGTCAAATGCATATTCAAAAATTTATGGTGACCCACATATACAATACCCGTCCCTATATACTCAACAGTGCAATGCTTAGTCACCATTCCAATGAGATGGGATGGTATCCACAAAGACATATAGCGTACAGATGTTCAGCTGTTCCACAAATGTGATCATCTCCAGCATACAAGATGCAACACGCTTTGTAGAAATGCTCTTCTTCCTTTACAACTTCTGAGTTTTGTTAGGCAAATTGGGTGGCCTCGATCATTAAAGGCCTAATAATGTGGTTTGCATTTTATCTTTATTCAACTGAGATCAACTTGTAAGGTTGGTGTTTATTGTTTTTATGTGGCTGACTCCTTTGGTTTTCATTGAGGCTCCACAAAAGGAATAGCTAGCTGTGGAATGTGATCATGACCATTGTTATTTTTCCATTGGGTTTTGATAGAATATTTTTGGACTCCCTTTTAGGAGGAGGTCCCTTTTGGGACCTTACCTACATGTCGTGCCTCTTGTGCAATTGGATATTTACCTCTTATTTTTATAGTTACGTACCCAGCTTTCTTAGTTTTCAATGTTTTGCCAAAAAGCTCTTCCAAGAAAAGCCTTGCACTTTGGAGCAAGAAAATCAAGCTCTCATAGCACACCTTGAAGAACAACACTCCAACCAGAAAAATCTTTGCCATCCAACAAAAAGGTTGCAGTTCAACAAGAACAAGATTGCAGACGGGAATTAGCCACATCCAGCACACTTGTTGAATGTGAAAATATGCAAGATGTATTACATGACTCTTTGGATATTACTATTGCTTTGAAACGATATGGTCTTGCAAGACACAAACAACAGAAAATATGAAGGAAACACATATGAATGGTAAAGAAAGCAAGCGATAGCCACCAAAACCCATATTGTAGACTTTTGTCTAGCACAATTAAATAGATTTTACAAGGATAAAGATGATACTAGTTGGACAAGGCGAAGAGCATGCAAAGTCCCTGAGAATTGGGCATGCAAGGATGACTTATTCAACCTAATTTATATTCGGTTTGAAGGGATCAAGTGAATTGAGGCAAGTATACATGAAGATATATACAAGGACGGAGATACTCAAAAGTTTAGATATCACCACAAGGAGTGACTCGTCATTTCCTCCCAGGAAGCTGTCCCCAAATTCTACAATAGGTGAATATTGGTTGTCTGAGCATCAAGAAAAGTACCTTTCAACAAAAGTAGCTTTATCTATGGAATTGTAGCCTTCATATGACTTGTGGAAACTTCCTACTCCAAGTGAAACAACTAATATAGCTTGATTTAGTTCACATTGACAACATCATGGATGCTACGTTGAGTTGAGAGATCTAAGCAAAAAGCATTGGGGCCAGTTTCTTGGAGAATAGTGTAGGGTTTGTATCTAATGGGCTCCAACTTGTGATGTTTGTCGTGAAAATTTTGATTCCTTATGTGAAGCCAAACACAATCACCAACTTAGAAAAAATGACATGTTTGATGATGGTCATGAAGTGGCTTGAATTTGTTCCGACTCTACTTAACAATGTCTTGAATTTTGGCATGAAGCTTCACCAAAATTAGCGCAAAAGAAGAATCTTTGTCTTGCTCCTATTGGTAAGATATCTCTACAGTTAGAATAGCAATCAGAATCTCATAAGGCGCCAAAAGTTGGAAGCCATAACAAAATTTGAAAGGAGAATCAGCCATTGAGATATGGCAAGCTTGGTTGTAGCTTTGTTAAATGACATGCATTTTTCTAATGCTTATTTTGTTGATGATAGATGCGAAAAGCATGCACTAAGGTGAGATTAACAAACTCACTATAGTCATCAGTTTGTAGATGAAATGGAGTGGAGAAGTGAAACTAACAATCAAAAAAATGGAGTGGAGAAGTGAAATTAACAATCAAGAAGCTTAGACAATGATCACCAAAAGTGACTCAAGAAACGAGAGTTGCAATCTGAAATAACAGTAAGTGGTATCCCACAAACTGATGGCCTTTAGAGTATCAACTATCTTGGTGCATGTCATAAGATTCCCATTTTGGAAAATCGGCACACAAACACAGATGCAACAAGTTGGTGCTGAGTAATGGCAGAGCACTACTGAAATACATACAAATGAATTCCCTTGGTCGCAAAGGCACAACATAACGAATGATACATTTCAATTTCCTACTGAAAGGTTCACACTAACTACAAAGAAAAGTCGTAAATAAAATCCTCAGACTACTTTTGCACGAAGGGCCAGTAAAAGTAGCACTGAAGATGTTGCAAAGTCTGCTGCATGCCAAATTGTCCACTATTGTAAGACAAATGAGCCTCCTTTGGCAAAAAGTTGGCAATAGGGGCCAGCAATGACACATGGTTGAGTAAGCTTTATACAACAACCCATATTTCAACATGTAATCAAAAAAAAAGGGATCTGGTTCAGCAGCAAGGCACAACATACTGAATGATACATTCCAATTTCATACTGAAAGGTTCACACTAACTACAAAGAAAAGTTGTAAATAAAATCCTCTAACTGCTTTTGCACGAAGGGCCAGTAAAAGTAGCACTGAAGATGTTGCAAAGTCTGCTGCATGCCAAACTGTCCACCATTGTAAGACAAATGAGCCTCCTTTGGCAGAAGTTGGCAATAGGGGCCAGCGATGAAACATGGTTGAGTAAGCTTTATACAACAACCCATTCTTCAAGATATAATCAAACAAACGGGATCTGGTTCAGCAGCAAAGGCACACATAACGAATGATACATTCCAATTTCCTACTGAAAGGTTGACATTAACTACAAATAAAAGTTGTAAATAAAATCCTCTGACTGCTTTTGCACGAAGGGCCAGTAAAAGTATCACTGAAGATGTTGCAAAGTCTGCTGCATGCCAAACTGTCCACCATTGTAAGACAAATGAGCCTCCTTTGGCAGAAGTTGGCAATAGGGGCCAGCAATGAAACATGGTTGAGTAAGCTTTATACAACAACCCATTCTTCAAGATGTAATCAAAAAAAAGGGATCTAGTTCAGCAATGTGAGCTGCTACAAGGCATCAACAATTGGACCAGATTGGAGATCCACAGATTAAAGATCTTCCAACTCACAGTAGACTCAAAAAATGTAATCAAAAACCCATTGTAAGCTTTATACAACAACCCATTATTCAATGCGTAATCAAAAAAGGGATCTGATTCAGCAATGTGGGCTGCAACAAGGCATCAACTATCGGACCAGATTGGAGATCCACAGATTAAAGATCTTCCAACTCACTGTAAACTCTACACCGAGCATCCAAGATTCTACATAGTTGAGAAGGATAGCTAAGATGATCCGCCACTTTGTTGGTGACATCTTCCTTATGCTTTATCGCCAAATGAAACCTTTATTATAAAATGGCCACTTCAAATGATGATGTTCCAAAATATTAGATTGGGAGTTAAAGAACTAAAGTGTATAGTGATCGATATACACAATAACCTCCTTTCCAAGAAGATAATGGCAACGTTACTTGAGTACTTGAACAAGAACATAGAATTGACAGCATATGGAGTATCCACTATCTTGGTGCATGGCATAAAGATTGTCATTTTAGCAAATCAGCACACAACCACAAAGATGCACTCATATTGGTGTTTGGTAATGAGTAGACCACTAATGAAATCTATGGAAATGGATTCCCATGGTCACAAAGTGATGCAGGAGCATCTAGGTTTACAAGCAATCTTGCAACACTCGATAACACTTAGTGCAGGATTAATCAGTTTTGCAGTTTTGCGCAATTCTTTGTTGGCGTACAAACTCTTGGAGTTGTTTTGCGCAACTTTTGTGAGTGCATAGATATGCTTACATGCAGCCATTTCGGTCTGTTCAGCATCTTGTGAAGTCTTGTGCAAGGATGTTTGGAGATCTCTGGAAGTTGTGCAAGTAACTGAGAAGTTCCGCACAGATGTGTGAAAAGGGAAATCTTGCAAAGTAGATGGTTTTGCGCAGCAAGACCGTTATGCAAACTTTGTGAGTGCCTTGCAAAATTTGAGGACTCATGTGCAGCTATATGACTGGGAAGGTCTTGTGTAGCTCTATGTTTTCATTTGTGACTGTTGCAATTTGAGCTTGCGATATTTGAGATCCGTGCATTGTCTTGTGTGTGCAATGTTCTTAAAAACCTTTGCGAATACAATGTGATCTTGAGCAATCAATGAATACCTGACGGATTGGAGAGTTAGTCTTTCTACACAATGACAATCATCTGGACATGCGTCATTTAGATTTATGTTTTGTTTCGAGTGCCAAGTGTCACACACGATGAAGAATAACGGTCCTGACAGCCTGCGGACTGTAACCAAGTGGAATTCAAAGCATCACATGATGATGACGAATATCTGACAGCTGGAAGATGGAATCGTCCCAATTTCCTGATGGTTTCTTGTTTTGCATGCATTTATCAGGTGTGAGAATCATTGTGAAGAAAAGGGGGCTGAGAGGTTGGAGGTTGGTTGGCAAGTTTGTTGCAAAAGGCAGATAAAGAGGAACACTGCAAAGACTGTGAGTTAGCAAGGATCTGCAAGAAGAGCAGTGAAACCAAAGAGAACCAGGCTTGGTTCAAGCAGAGCTTGTAGCATCATCCTATACACTCCAAAACCAACAACGAATTTTTTTAATTTTATTTTTTTTCTTTCCTTTCACTCAACTATGCCTGTGCACAACATCTAAGCCCAACACTAAACATACACACCAACATACTTCGCATCAATGCACAATAATGATATTGCAGTTACATCCATAATTAATCCTACTGGATTAACATGGACAAATTACCAAGTTAGTCTCAGTTTATTTCACCAAGCAAATGCCCAGTTACGGTTCTAGGACCTGTGAGTCATGGGCCTACAACAAGAAACTTGCCCCATGTTGCCCAAAAGCAAATTCTGACCCTGCCATCGGATTGGGAGCACCCCAAAACCTATATGATGACTATGAACTTGTCCCAATTCAATACCAGGTATTAAAATCTTGTTTGTATTGGGATCTTAGATTAAATAATATAAACTTATTTTATTTATATATTTCACACTTAAATGATGTTCACATATATATATAATTTAATATATATAAGCCACTTTTATCCTTCCACACTCAAAGTAAGTGGGGTGTGTCCATGATACAGTCGTGGGCCATAAGGTTATTCAGTTAGATCATATTACTCTTTATTACATAGAAAAGAGTATCGTGGTATTCACATGGCCTCCACACAAACACGAATAAAAGAGATCTTATAATATAACGCATCCGCACACTATGTGCCAATAACTTTCATGAGGACAGGCCAAGTGCAAGACTCCAGGAAGGTGGCACGTGTCACAATCATGCATAGCCTGCAACCTCAGCCAAAAATTAAAATATTTAAATCTTATCCGTGTGGGCACTGGTCACAGAATCACGTATTATTAATTTGAACGTGTTCACTATGTTATTCTGATTGGCAGGATTGTGCCAAGTGGCACAATCCCATGCTCCCAGATCACAGAGACTGTTACCCAGCCTCACGAGCTCAATTAATCATGGAACACAGCAAAAGAAGAGCGAGAAGCTCAAAACGACATGGGGTGCCGAAGAGAAGAACCTTTCACAATACATTATCCCATGCTCCCAGATCACGGAGACTGTTACCCAGCCTCACGAGCTCAATTAATCACAGAATACAGCAAAAGAAGAGCGAGAAACTCAAAACGACATGGGGTGCCGAAGAGAAGAGCCTTTCACAATACATTAGGGCTCAGCCCAGAGGGTGATCACAGTGCCACGAGTTCTGAGAAATTGCATGTAGTGGCCTCAGCTCAGGGAGGTGAATGTTGTGACAGTATACATATTTAAAATAGTGTGACTACAGTTTTAATAGTGATCCCTTAATTGTTACAGGTGATTCAAAAGCTACAAATTCTGTGCCCAGAGGCCTAATAAAGTCATACGGCCCAAAAACTTGATTCAATAAATCAGATGCAGGCCTCATCTTATTTATCTGTTTGTATTAGCATACGGTCACACAGGTAGAAAGGTTCAGATTTCATTTAACGGAGGATTAAATTGTCCCCTGATCGAATCTGCAGAAAGATAAGGGAATTATAAACTGCGTTTGGTATTAGCAGCAGCGTGTTAGTTTAAGTTTTATTCCTCAAGGCAAGGGAATCTTTCATTAGACTGGAATGTGTATATATACATTTATATGTATGTGTAAGTATACCTGTGTGTGTATACTTACACCTGTGTATGTGTATGTGTATGTGTATATATACATTTATATGTATACACACACACGTGTGTGTATACTTACAAGTTACATATAAAAGTATGTGCATCTGTGTGCATACATTTGTATGTATGTATATAGGTGTGTGTGTATACATACATATAAATGTATATATACACGTGTGTGTGTATACATACATACAAATGTATGCACACATATGCGCATACTTTTATATGTAAGTATACACACACAGATGTGTGTGTATACATACATATAAATGTATATATACACAAGTGTAAGTATTTATATGTAGTTACAAGGTGCACACGTTCTGACTTTAATCTATGTTTTATTTTAATAAGTGGCATCACATGTGTGTGTATACATACAAATGTATGGACACACATGCGCATACTTTTATATGTATGTATACACACATTGTATGCACACACATGTGCATACTTTTATATGTATGTATACACACACAATGTATATATACACATACACACACAGTGTGTGTATACATATATATAAACGTATACACACACACATGCGCATACATTTATATGTAAGTATACACACACACATGTTGGTATACATACATATAAATGTATATATACACACACATACACACATGTGCAAGCACATACATTTATATGTAAGTATACACACACATATATTTATATGTATGTATACACACACCTGTGTGTGTATACATACATATAAATGTATGTGTGTCTATATATACACACTCATATATGTGTGTGTGCGTGTATACACATATATGCATGTATATATACACAAGTGTGTACGAGAAACTTATTAAGAAACTTTATATGCTGGGATATATATATACATATATATTTATATGTTTGTATATACGCATACACACACATAACTTATTAAGAAATTTTATATGCTGGGATATATATAAACATATATATTTATATGTTTATATATACACATACACACACACGTGTGTATATACATACACACATATATGATTGTGTATACACAGACACACATACATTTCTATGTATGTATACACACACACACACACATATATATATATATATTTATATGTTTATATATACACATACACACATATGTGAGTGTGTATATACAAACACAGATACATATAAATGTATGTGTCTGTGTACTTACATATAAATGTATGCGCGCATGTGTGAATGTGTATGTGTATATGTTTGTATACTTACATATAAATGTATGCACGCATGTGTGTATGTGTATATTTATATGTATGTACACACGTGTGTATACTTACATATAAATGTATGCACACGTGTGTATATATATCTTTATATGTATGTATACACACATTATATGTGTATACATATATATAAATGTATGTGTCTCTATATACACACTCATGTGTGTGTGTGTACACACATATCTGCATGTATACACACACACACGTGTATGTGTATATATATCCCAGCATATAAAGTTTCTTAATAAGTCTATCATCACGTAACAGCAAATATATATATCCCAGCATATAAAGTTTCTTAATAAGTTTCTTGTCAAGTAATAGCAAATGCATAAGTCCATGACGACAAAATAACATAATAGTAGCTCGAAAATGACTCTAATAGGTCCACAAAATAGAGGTCTCATAGCAGAGCATTACTGATATTTATGCAAGCCATAAGTCTAAGAATGAAATAGGTTATAATGCATCTCGAGGCAGATTGTTGTGATGCTGTAAGTAGTTGTAAAGTCTATAATCAGACTGTAGGTGTGTGTCTAAGTTGTAATTCCTCGTTTGATATTTAATAAAGAACATTGTTATTTCATTTTGTTTCAGTGCGCAAAATTGTGAGTCAATCCATTGTTTGTGTTGAATTTGTGGGCTACGCGCTCTAAGGTTGTCCTTCATTGGACCTCCTAACCGTGACTACATCAACTGGTATCAGAGCAAGGTTTTTCTTGCAGAGTGAGCATGAGACTCTTGTTGAGTCGATTCTCAATTGAATCTTGTGATGTAATCTGTTTTCCACTTTTGCGAGTGTGGGTAGAAAGCAAAGAAGGCATCTTCCAACCAAGAACTTGTTGGGTAGAAGGTGTAGTAGTTGTTCTTAATTTCAAGGAAAAAACATGGCACACAGAGGTCCAATTGGCAGAGCGCCAAGACTTGTAGACTTCGCTGAGTTGATGAGAGGAATGCAAGCCAGTTTATAGGCTATGGAAATCACGCAATGGAGAGGAGTTGTGGTGGATGATGAAAGTGATAATGAAGTAGAAGAATAAATGTTTGAGATTCAGGTAGAGGAACTGGTATATTAACCAGAAGATAAATTCTTGCACATCATTGTGAGAATGAATAGTAAACCACAGTTGGACACCCCAAGCTATTTTAGTAGCTTGTGTCCTAAAGAACTCATTGATTGGATCACTGAATTGGAGAAATATTTTGAGTAAAAACAAATGGAAGATCCCAAGAGAGTGAAGTTTGTCCGCACGAAGTTGAAGGGGCACACATCCATATGGGGGGAGCATGTGCAAACACAAAGAGTTTATAGAGGTAAAGATAAGATCAAGACTTGGATAGACTAGTCGCAAAACTGAAATGTAATTTCTTGCCTTCTAATTACCAGTTAAGTTTATTCAATAAATTTCAAAACTGGAGATAAAAGGAGACAGGTGTAAAGGATTACACTGAAGAGTTTTATAGACTTGGTATTAGAGTAGGTCATGTTGAAGATGACATCGAATGGATTGTGCATTTCCATTCAAGACAAGTTTGGTATGAATCGGCTACATTCTATTGAATAAGCTTATCAGTGCACATTAAAGGTTAAAAAGAAGTTGTCCCGAAGACAACAACGCACAATGAGAGGAAAGGGAAAGTTCTCACACGTTCTCACACACACAAGGACAAAGAAATAGTGGCAGAGGACACTGCGCAAGAAAGAGGAGCAAGCACTTCTCACAGTAACAATACTGCACAAAGAGGCAAAGGATATCCTACCACAAGTAGAGGATCCTATGGATGAGGTGGAGGAAGAGGATTCATGGGTACATGTTTCATATGTGTGGTGAAATAGGGCGTAGAGCATTTGAATGTCCACACACGCACAATGATGGCAGCAAGAGAAATGATGTGAACATGCATATTACACAACCAAACGAGAAAAGTATTGCGTCAATTAATTACATAGAGGAACCAGAGTGCAGAGAACCTCTCATGATGAAGACGGTGTTGTTAAAACCAGTGAAAAAGGAGAATGTTCCCATGCATAAGAAGAATATTTTCAAAACCGTTTGCAAATTTGGAGGTATGTATTGTAAGGTTATCGTTAATAATGGTAGCACTAATAATATTGTTTCTAAGGAAATGGTCGAGAACCTTGGTCTAAAGAGGATTGTGCTTGGTCTAAAAAGAGGATTGTGCATCCAAATCCCTATAAGGCATCTTGGTTGCTGAAGGGACATCAAATTCACTTGGACGGGCTTCTTTGTGGAGCCTTATGCAAGTTGATGTAGTTGGACATGCCTTGATCGTGTTCTACTACAATACGGTACGGATGATCAAAGGGGATGAGTAGGCCTTCACTGTGTTCATCGACGTTTTATGCCACAACTCGTAGGGTGGGCTTTTGTATGAAGTAACACCAGATTTGATCATTACCACAAGGTACAATGCACTAGTTGCAATTGCATCAAAGTTTATTTGATGACTTCATAGTCATTGCTCCAGTTTCTTCATCTTCTATACCCTTTAGACCAAAGGGGAGTTTGTTGGTTCATTTATGATCCAAACTTCTATTTAGTTTGTTTATGTATTTGTTTAGTTGAATAAACTTACCGTTGGTATATTCAGGTTGGTTAGCCCGTTAGTTGGTTTTCTATAGCGAACTCCCGTAAGCTTTAAAAAGCTTATGTGCTATGTAAATCAGATTAATGCTTTTACATTGAAAACATTTTTGAAATTATTTCTTTGATGTTTGAGATCCCATCACTTCATAGTCATAGTTCCATATTATATTCTTCTATACCCTTTTGGATCAAGGGGGGTTTTGTTAAGTCCTATGATCCAAAGATTATACACATATGAAACATGTACCACTTTGGAGATTGTTGTAATACTGCAAGTAGTTGTAAAGTTTGTAATCAAATTGTAGGTGTGTGTGCAATTTGCAATTCCTCATTTGATATTCAATGAAGAACATTGTTATTTCATTATGTTTCCAAACACAAGACTACGAGTCAGTCGGTTGTTTGTATTGAATCTATGGAATGCATGGTCTAAGGCCGTCCTTCATTGGACCACTTAACCGCAACTGCATCACAAAGATACACGTAATGAATCATACAATACACTCTTCTTGTTGAAAGGTTAACACTAACTACAAAGAGAACACTTGCAAATTAAATACTCAGCCTGATTTTGCATAAAAGGCCAATAAAAGTAGCGTTGAAGATGTTCCAAAGTCTTGTATATGCCAAATCATCCCCCATAGTAAGAGGACTGAGCATCCTTTGGCAAAAGTTGGCAATGAAAGCTAGCAAGAAAACATAGCAAAGTGAACTTATATAACAACCAATTCTTAGAGATGTAATCACAAACAGGGATCGGGTTCAGCAGTGTGGGCTGCTATAGAGATTTGAATTTTGAGCTAGTGACACTCAGGGCTCAAAGCATGCGTTGGCTTGTTAACATCCTTTGAATTCGAACCTCGATCACCAAGGTAGTTGTCTGCGCTCACACCATAGTTCACCTCCCCCAACGTGTGCCACCTCCTTGGGTGCACCCGACTTGCATGCAATCCCAAGCACTCGTGGAATACTCTAACACAATCACAAGATCACGGGGTCCACCACTTGATGCTACTCCCAAGGGTGCCTAGTAAAGCCCAAATTTTGTCACTTTTGCATACCCGGCAAGATTGTTTTCTCTAGAAAGCATCAACAACTACACCAAATTGGGGATCAATAGAAAAGACCTTCCCACTTATCATACATTGCACAACATGTATCCAAGATGTTAAGTACCTAAGAAGGACAACTAAGATGTCCACTACTTTGTTGGTGACACCTTTCTTATACTTTATTGCCAAAGGAAATTGTCCAACATAAGATGGCCACTTTAAATGATGATGTTCCAAAACCTTAGATTGAGAATTCAAGAACTAAAGTCGATGGTGATCAGTATGCACAATGAGCTCTTTCAAAAAAGATAATGGTGTCATTGCTTAATTGCTTGAAATAGGGCATATAGTTCCTTGTTGTAGGGGCTATAATTGAATTTGGTTTGCGACTAGGCCTCTAAATGCTAAGCCATTGGATGTCTCCCATGCTTAAGTATCATGCCTATGGCATCCTACGAAGCATTTGTCTCAAGTTACTGGGGTTGCTGCAAATTGAGGAAAGCAAGCAGTAGAGCATGACTAAATGCTTGGGCCCTATGGACTCCATGTTATAGAGTTTTCTATGGGAAGTTCATAAACCCCAGAAAAATCTTAAAATCTGAAATGTTGGATGGAGTGAGCCACTCATAATGGTTCCTACTTTAATCTACATCTGGACATAATTCATGCTCGCTAACAAGGAAGCCCAAGAAACTGACTGATATTTATACAAAGGACTTCTTTATCTTGTATTGGAGCTGGTCTTAGCAAAGAAGATTTCAAACCATTTGCACATGGACCAAGTGTCATCTCAGATCTTGCTGTAGAACAAGATGTCATCAGGATAGAAAACAACACATTTGCCAAGATGGGGCCCAAAAACATCATTTATGATGTATATGAACATAGTAGGTGCATTGTTGAGGACAGAATACATGACTAGTCATCCATAAAGCCCAAACTTTGCCTTGAATGTTCCAACATACAAACAAAATAGTTGCATTGTTTTTCTTAGGATGAAAGCAAAGAAAATGGAAATAAATTGAGTGAAACAAACTTATCAGATGTTTCACAGCGAAAAAATACATGGATGGGTTCACAAAAATTATTGCCTCTGAACACATTAAGCAATGAACACAAAGATTAGGCAGCTTTTAAAGTCTTAAAGTTCAATAAAAAAGTAAACTAGAAGCTTACAAGATCTAAACTCAAAAAACAAAATGAGAACTGTCAAATTATATCAAACTTGTTTCAATTCAGAAAATTAACAAGATCAAACAGAACTATAAAATTCTACCTCTAGATTTCACAACTTAAGCAAAATTTCAAAGTTTGTATTCAACATACGAAATAGTAATAAAACTTCCTAAAATTTTGAACCTCAAACATTTTTCTTAAATTCCTTATATATATTATCAAATTCTGTACCCCTGGGTTTTGACTTCATGACCAAGCTCGGAAGTAAATTGAACCTTGTTGAACCACATATCCCCCAATCCATCATAAGTGTATGTATAATATTCTTGGTCAATCTTAGGTCAAGTTATGGGCTGCCTTGAAGGTAGTCTCTGGTTGGCCACACAATCCTTAAACTAAAAGGTCACCACATTTCCACTAAAGTTATGTGCTTCCTTATTGCGCAAGGGGGATTTGAACTTGGGTGACACTTTTATGTGTGTCTTCTTTTACACCACAACCTCTTAGATACATACACAAATATACAGAGTAAATCCCCGTTATGGGGTGACCTGCATATCTTCCGTCAAATTCACCCGGGGCTTGCACATGATGTCATCCTTTACGGATATTTTTATGGCATTTTAGCACTTTACCTAATTTCATATCCCCACAAAACAATTTCAGTTCTTAGCCTAGTTTCTAATCCCCAGGAGACAATTTCAGCACTTTTAACTAATTAAAAAATCCCAGAAGACATGATTGGTAAAACTACCCCAACAGTCCAGATTGTGTGCAAGTCCAAGGTGAGGCTGGTGGAAGAGAAATCCCTCGGTCGTGGTAACTGAGTCTCATGTCACTTATAGACAAATTTACCATATATAGATAAAATTCTATGATATTCAGAAGAAGTCGGAAAACAATTCTGCCGGGAAAAGAAGAAAGAGACGGAAAAGCGAAAATGAAAAACGAACCCCAACACCAACCTTCAACAAAACAAAAAAATGGGGTTATAAAGATTTACAAGCTGCAAAAACTTACTGGAAAGCGAAGAAGGGTGTTGTTGAGACAAAGCTTTGTGCATTTCCACCAACTGACTGCAAATTGTGGAATAAGCGCGAATTTGTTTTTGCAGAATGTCAATTTGTTCATCCGTCATGACCTGCTTCTGCAAAACAAGAAGCTCCGGCTTGACCATGGCGGAGCTCCCTGAGACAGTCCCCATGTGACCACAGGGCTGAAGCTCTGCGATTCTGCCGTGGGCTACAACACAGAGCGACCGACTGATCAACTAAAAGGGTGACTTGATTTTGACCGGGGCTGCGAAGTAATGCAGCCATGTGACCGTGAGAGTGAGGGTTTTGTTTGCTGTGAGACAAATTTTCAAACGTTTGATAACGGCGGGTGTTTTAAATAACGTGGACAAGTAATTAAAGTCAAAGCAAAAAGGCAAAGTGAATCGAGATATTATTTATTTTTTGTGGAAAGGAAATGGAAAGTTTGGCCAAAAAAAAAAATTAAAATATTATGGTTTTAAGAAATTCTTTGACATTTATTTTAGGGGGAGTGGTAATTGCTTTTATATGTTTCATTTCAATTGTGATCATATCACTTTATTAAAAGGGACGAATTTTATTTGGTTAAGGTTGAAAATATTAAGGTCATATTGATTACGAAATTTTTTGACATTTATTTTAGACGGTGGGGTTGCTTTTGTCTTTTTCACTTGAAGTGTAACCATATCACTTTATTAAAAGGGACGAATTTTTTGGTTATTGTGTTGGGTAGTCTTTTCTTATTTAAAGAGCGTCAAACATGAAACTATGGAATTGATATTGAAAACAATAATAACAAGGCTATGGTGGACCCTATCGAAGTTAATGTGATATGTGAAAATCAAAGAGAAGTTAAAGCAATACGTGGAAGTGAAAGATAAGTTAGGCTTTATTGCTACGTGAAAAAAAAATAAGAATTAGATATGGTATTAGTTAACTGCACTTGGTTTTGTATAAATAATTTTATACGGGAATTTATATTTATAGTATTTCGTATTAAGCTTTGCAATACATTTGTAAAACTGAATTTGAAAAGGTAAAAGAATCATTCACATGTGTAAGTTACAAAAATATATATATATTCGTGAGAGTGATTGGACCAATTTGCATGGCCTTATGTTATGCATATGCTCACATAGATTTGATCGAATTGTTTTGAAACGATTGTCAACTTGTGTTGGTTGCAATTTGTTATACACTTTCATGACAATAATTACACTAGTATGTATGGCATTATGTCATGCATGAGTATATGTATATTTCATTGAATAATACTCAAAGGGTTGTTAACATATCATTGAAATTACATAGAGATTGTTAGAGAGTATTGTTGGATATAACCGTATGTGTATTTTTTATCCAAAATAATGCACACGGTTGTATTCAAAAGCACTCTCTAACATTTTATATGGACTATGAAAAAATTATCTCTCTTATATAGAGATTGGCTTGAAAAAAAATTATAATGTAAAGAATAGATAGACATATTGTATTATGAAATACTTTTTTTATTTTTGGCATTATATATTTATGTTCACAAGGTATACAAATATTGACGCTATTCATTTGGTTGTTTGCAATACATATGTCAATGGGACCATTAACACAACCTTCTAGGGAAAAAACTGTATTATTAAATGAACTTATTAAAAAATAAAACAAAATAGGAATTATTAATTATTGCAAGTTAATTGCAATATTCAATCGAAATTGTAAGAAACAATAGTTGTTTGTGACAGGAGAACAGATAACATACAACTTGTTGAATGCTATGATTATAGATGAAAACTATGCAAAACATTGATTATAAGTCTTAGATTTTGTATAGTAGTCAAATAACTACTCTTCACATGAGTTACAACATAGATACTATCTGAAGCAGATGGGAAATGAATAACCATTGAGGTTACAATCATTGTAATTAGAGTAATATAACCTTGTTATGCAAAATGTGAGGGAACAATGTTTTGTCCCCATTTGTGCCAATGAAGTTGGGCTCTCTTAGTGTAATTTGTATAATTAGTTCAATGAATTTTTTTAATTTGAGAAACATTTGTAAAAACTCAAAATACAAGTTGCCATAACCTTTTTTTAATGTATCATTCTGTGTTGTATAAAAAGATGATGTGAACCTCCTTGCATGATATGTCTTTATGTATGGTAGTGTATTTGTGTGAAAATATATGTTTTTGATTGTAGGTTGTCTCCTTTATGAAGGCATATTGATATTAAGAGATGATCCAACCTTTATATCATAGGGACACAAACTCGATTTTCATCTACATAAATGTCATTGAATTGTTACACAAATAAATAATGAATTGAAATAAATAAAGCCAAAAAAAATCTTGTCAACATTTTATTGAATCATATATTATAGTTCAAGGAAAGGAGATCCACATCAGTTGTTGATCAAAAGGTGATGGCAAAGGTTGCCAGGACATATGTGCAAAAAAAAAAGCATTGAGTTTTGTTGGTCCTAGACATTGAATAATCGAGTCATTGTTTTTGCATCCACACAACATTGTCAGGATACGAAACACCGAAAGCACACAATTGATTACCAAACCAAGCAACTTAATATGCGGAAATTAACCAGAATCACAAGTAACTAGAATTCAGAATAACACATGATATGAGAGACAATACACAACTTGTATTAAAACTCTTGAAGAAAAGAATACAATAAAGAAGATGCCACTTCTTCTCCACCACCTCTTCAGAGGCTTCCCACACCTCAAGTGAACAGTACTTCTCTCCTCAAAGCTCTCTCTTAGGTCCCAACACCCAACTCAAACTCTGAGTTGGTGTTCACCTTATACCCGTGCTCCACACACACCACAAGTGCTCCACGCACTCCACAAGTACTCAAGGTACTTCAAGTAGATCTCCCATGAACCTGCAATAACCTGCACCTCAACAGACCCTACTTATGGAAGGAACTCCCTTGCCTTCCTCTTTGCTCTATCCGAGTACACACCTGTACTCCAAGTAGATCCTGCCTGATTCTGCTCCCTGTTGTGTTGCTGTCCTATCTGATCTTGCACACCTGCAATCAACCTGGTTCTGCACACCTGTGAACCTTGACCTTGCACACACATACACCTGCAAATCAATGATCTTACTTACCATGCAGATCTCCTATAAAGGCCATGCTGACCTGATGACCAAGATCATACATACATGAAGAACCCTGCTGATTCTCCAATCCAGCACCTACACACCTGGTACTGTGGCACTAGGAGGAACACACCATAGCTCTACCTCACACACAGAACGAGCTTATAATATTGCTCTCTTACTCTCTAGCACTAATTTACAATACAACCATGAGTCTATTATATAGATCTCATCCAAACAATAATTAGACATCTAATTACAATAATTAGATCCGCAGCTCTCAATCTAAAAGTAGCTCTCATCATGCAAACACTTGGTTCATCAACTGACTGCCCGTAATAAACTCGTAGTCGAACCACACAGGCGACCGACGTCGGTCCCTGTCTGCCTGGGGGTCGCCCACGCCAGCCGATCTCTGACCGACGTCGGTTGCCTTCGTGTCTAATCCTGTCGACGTCGGTTGGCCAGACCAACGCCAATGTCTGTGACACTCCGCAACTCATCTGCAACCTCCTCCATGTCTGCATCAGTGAAGCTTTTAGCTCCACAACCTAACAAACATTACATTCTTAAGTGATTGAAATATTGAGCCTATTATATATATCTCATCCAAACAATAATTAGACATCTAATTACAATAATTAGATCCGCAGCTCTCAGTCTAAAAATGGCTCTCATCATGCAAACACTTGGTTCGTCAACTGACTACCCATAATAAACTCGCAGTCGAACCACACAGGCGATCGATGTCGGTCCCTGTCCGCCTGGGGGTCACCGACGCTGGCCGATCTCTGACCGACGTCGGTTGCCTTCTTGTCTAATCCTGCCGACGTCGGTTGGCCAGACCAACGCCGATGTCTGTGACACTCCGCAACTCATCTGCAACCTCCTCCATGTCTGCATCAGTGAAGCTTTTAGCTCCACAACCTAACAAACATTACATTCTTAAGTGATTGAAATATTGTTGAAGATTATGTCATGACCTTTGATGAGAACAAACATACCCTAAAGTGCTTGAGTCACTAATGCAAAGCTTGTCAATATAATAATTACATGGCATAAACTCTAAAGAAAATGATATGATTTGAGTGATTAAGGGATAGTGAAAACCAAATGCATTCACACAACTAAGATGACTCATGCAATCATGTATTTATTATTGGTGCTTCATTGATAAATTTTCTAAATTGGTTGATATGTTTATAGATTTTCCAAGAAAGACATGTTTTAGTCATCAACTTTAGTCACCCAATCATTTATGACCCTTGAAGGGTTAATGGCTACTAGTCCCATCTCAATGAAATTTGATGTGTCTTTACCATTCATTATTGACTAGGATGCTCTCGATAGGGGATTGTAGTAATTTTAATAACCGCAAGTTAGATTAAAAAGATAAGTTGTTATTTGTTTATTATATGAAGATGCTAGCATTTTAAAATGCATTGACTAATTACAAACAATATATGGTTTCTGGCAAATTATTGTTAAGACTAACCATAACAGTTTAAAGTCTTTTCTATCACAACATGATCTCAATGAATGAGGATCTAAGAAAGTGATAAAACTAAAATTATTTGCATTTGAAATTCATTTTTACAATGGTAACATAATTGTAATAGTCAATGACTTATCAAAAATTCTTACAATTTGGCCTATTTTAGCAATTATTCCAGATTGATAATCAAATACAAAAGAGGAATACACCAAGGACGATGAATTGGTTAAATCGCCATAGGATTCAAGGGAAGCTATGGCTAGGAACAATAGATATTCCTTATGCAATGGAATCATTTGTCATCATGAAAGAGTGGTTCTAAATTCCAAATCAAAAATTTAACTTAAAGATGTTGAAGAACAATGTTCTCCAATAATAAGCCATTATAGGTTCTTCGATACTTATGCATGGATCATGAAAACCTACAAATGGAAGAGTTTGAAGAATGATGTGCAATTTTGTAGAAAATATCAAGCAACAACAAAGAAACATAGTGGAAAGATATAAAATATCAAGTGACAATTATCCATAAATTAAGTGGCAAGGATACCATCATTGTGATTATTGACCAATTAACTAAGTATATGCTCATTTTAACCCTATTCATATCAATTTTAAATCAAGCATCAACTTGTTTTATTTATCGAAAACATTTACAAGTCACACGAACTACCTAGAACAATTGTGAGTGGCATATTCAAAACTCGCTAGTAAGTTTTGGAAAGCTATTCTTAACATAGTTTTTCTAAATAACTTGTGTGGAAGTTCTTGTCCAATTAATTATCCAATATTATTTTATCATTCAATATCAACTTCTATATAAATTATGCATAAGAGCTTAGAGAGTTATCTACAAAATTATTTGGTTGATTCACATAATGCATGGCTTCAATGGCAATACTTTGTAGAAAAATTGGTATAACTCAACATATTAGATGTCAATTGGTATAATAATTAAATAAAGTGGCTTTATTAGCTTGGAAATTTATGTTTACAAAAAGATTAGAACAATGTAATTTTGAAAAATAATCATTGATATTGATTTGGAATGGCTTTGGTAAGGATGAAAAAATTATAGTCCATTTTTGCATTCTCCTCCATTTTATAATAGATTTGGTTATTAATGGGTGCATTCCCAGTGTTGCTCTTCAAATGTATTTAATGGTGATAGTTTTTTCATCAACAAGGGTTTTGACACAATTTTGATTATTTGCATTTATTTTGATCTTGTAGTTATGTTGATTTATTACGTTGAGGACCTTTTTTTGGGTGTGCATCGAGATGGTTATCTGCCTTTATTATTATGTGAGTGTTTGACATCTGAGATATAATGTTATTATGCACAATATACATACATATTGATTATATTCACTTTGATTAGCTTGTCATAAGTAACTTGTTGGCATTCATGTTACAATTAGTATTGTTTTGACCACACTATAAATTGTAATCTCTCCTTCCCCTCTTTCTCTCTATCATTGTGTGACATTATTTGAGATGTAGTCGTTGCTGAGGATTAAGATATATTGATGATTAGTCATGAGATTATTTGAATGTGTTGTGATTAATTAACATGGTTATTCTTCGTGGATTACATGGATTTGAAACGTGATAATGAGTTACTTAATATGCTATCTAACTTTGTATGGACTAACCATATTATTTGTTTTGATTTGGCTTTGTATGATTCAAGCAATCTACCCCAATAAATTACACTATTATATCCACAAGCATTATTGGTCACTACTCTAATGACATGATGAATGCTCACATTTTATGTATTATTTCAATGCCAATAAGTAATTAGGGCCAAAGGGCTATGTTGGTTCTCTTAAGAGCTAGAGGAGACTGGGTGGTTATGGGTCCATCATTGGTTATCCTCTCACATTCTAAAAATACAATAGAGGTGAAGGTGGTCAACTTGTGGATACTAGTGGGTTGCAAGCTAAATATCTTCCTTTATCATTCTTTAAAAATTAGTATGCATATTGTCTACACTTCAAATTAGAGGTGGAAATGACAAACTTAGTGAGGCCTTTGGTAGGTTGTATTTTTACCTCCCTCCATGATAAACTAGAAAATGGAGAAACTAGTGAAAAGATAAAATAGAAAATGGAGCAAATAGAGAATGGATCAAATGGCAAATAAAGTGAGAGATTGGAAGTGGAAATTGGGGTCTTCGAGGCTATGTGTTGGATCCCTTCCATAATTTATATATGATTCATATATCTTGGATTCACAATTAGATATCATGGTTATGAAAATGCAATATGATGTGTGTGTCCTAGATCATGTGAATTTAACAAGACTCATGGGTTGGGATGATCGCATTATTAATTCATTGATTTCATCATTTATTATATTAATAGTTATCTTATGTGAATATTTGAATGTGTGAAATGAGTGTATAAATGATAGGTGTTCAATGGCATAAAAAGGGGACAAGGAGGATTGACCATGGACCCAATGACCCATTCTTATCCTAGGTGTGATATAATGGACCATGTGCCTAACATAAACATTGTTACCCTTACCTATGACGTGTGTGCGTGGACCACATAATGCCGTGTGATATTTTTCATGTGAATTACCAATCATAGGTTAATGGGCCACCTAAGGTCTTAATCAAACATTTCTAGTACCCACCTAGCCCACGTGTGAGTAGTCCCCATTCCAAAGATCTTGGAACCTGAATGGCCTTAGAATTTTATTTTTAAATATATAAAACCTCTCAAAAATATATTTTAGTTATCCAAGTGACCAACCTTAACTTTTATGCCACGGGGCTTTCTAGGAGGCCTTCTTTAGGCTACTTGGAAAAGGGTGGAGTTACATACCTTAGAAAGGACACATGTCCCTTCACGAATGGTTACATGATGTAGCATTTCGCTCTCCATTTTATATGTATTCTTTTATTACACCTTATTCCTCATTCATTCATGTTAGTTACAATAGAAAGGAATATAATGAATAAGATAGAAAAATTGTAGGAACATAAGACAAGCAAGAGAAAGACCTTGTAGAAGTGATTTAAAGTAGGATCTATACTTATTGTCATGTGGAAAAGTGTGCAAATGTTGACATCATTGTGTTGAAAATTTGTGCATAAATTTAAAAATATTATGTTGAGAATGTGTGAATTATTGTGTTGAAAATGTGTGAAATATTATGTTGAAAATGTGGGAAGGAATTTAGATGTTACAATGTGTAAATTCCTATAAAGGTAGGTCTACACTTAGGGGCATTGGAAGGTGCTTAGGTGAATATTGGGGTTTGAGTGGGGTTGCATGCTCGTTTGCTAAAGATTTTATCTTACAAAGGTTAAATCCCTACCAACTGTGAATGATTGATTGCAAAGAGTAAATCATACAGATTACTTCTTACCCTCTTCTTCCCATTCATTCCAAGTACTTAGACCACCTATTAGATTTATATTGGTGTCAGGTTGTCTATTGTGTGATTATGCTAACTAAATCTTATGCCAGTATGCTTGTGACTAACAATTTTTAACCCTGTGTTTTGAATCATTGAAATCCTTAAATATGTGTTTTAGGTCATTGAGAAATCCTTTAGGCTCAGGGTTGATGAAGTCCATGGATACCTGATGACATCACATGGATGGGAGGTGAGCACTCTCTTTTCTACCTATTGAGTTGTAGACTAACAAAGTTTAAGGATTTGTGGAAAGGAATACTTTGATTATCTTGTTGTACTTTAAAATATTGAAAAGAAGGAAAAAAATGTTATCATGAAATATTAGAAGCAATGTACATATTAAATTTGAGAGATTGATGCATTGATCCTCAAAGGCCATGAACTGTATAAAAATGCTAAATGTTGTTAAAAATTCGTTATCTTCAAAAGGGAGAATGAGGTCCTTGTTACGCTTTGTCATGGATTAAGTTGTAAAATTATTGCACATAAGTTGAAGAGTATTTTGTTATTGTAACTGTAGATAAATTGTATTATGTGTGGGTTTTAATTTATTATCTTTAAGTTATAGATGGGATTGGGTCCCTCTGACTTAATTAATTTATGCATTAAGAGTATATATTATTTAATTAATTACTATGTTTTAAGCCCTTTTTTGGTAGTGTATTAATGGGTGCCCTACACTTTGGTATCAAAGCCTAGTTGCAACACCAAGAGCTTTGGCTGATAATGGTTGTTTCACACTTGTCTCATTTGTGTTGAAAAGATAAAGGGTGGATATTGGAACCTACAATTGTGAAAAGAAACATAAATTTTTACACAAGCATACCTTTATTGAAAGGGAAAAAATATCCAAAAGAATAAATCAAGTGTCTTATAGATGCCCACAGTTCTAAGTAGGGTTTAACATGAAAACATAAATGAAATGGATATAAAAATGTATATGTTTATATTCTTAAGCCCTACTTCCTTACTTTGTATTTATACTTGAAAATTAACAAAAAGGGGTTATTAGATTAGATTATTTATTGGAATAATAAAAAAATAAATATAAACAATGGACATAATAAAGCAATATATGTGGTAGTAAATGAAAAACAAAATATAAATACACCAATAAATATTTACAAGGGCCATACTTTTTTTGACATGTGTTGGATTATTCAAGTGAATAATGGAGTTAGATGAAAAGGTTGTAGGCCTTGACACTCTTTGTTTTATGTCTCCATGTAAGTAACATGGTACAAGTTTCTTATGAGAGAGGGGGTTAGTTAATGATGTTCAGACCATATTGCATGCGGATCCCCTCCATTTAACCAGTTGCAAAAGTGATCTAAAACTCTATTATGCATCTCTATAAAGATGTAATGTAAGCTAAACAAAATTTTAAAGATGTGGGAGAGGCTAACACCAACATTATAAAAGAGGCATGTCATGTGAAATGGTTGTGCTTCGCAGGCGCATTTAGAATAACCTTTCAAAGGCATAATAACTGATATTTGTTTTTTTTAAAGGAATGGGCACGACTATGATATATTTGCTTCCTGCATATAAAAAAACAAAGAGAAGTGGTAGGGGGATGGGTGGTATCACTACCACAACATTCTCCACCACCATCACACTAATTTGGAGATGACATTGTTATCACCCAACCAAGGTTGGGTGTTGGAAATGACCGCCCCTAATACTTAATATTGTGATGGCGAAGATGTCACTCCCCACCACCCTAAAATATATTACCACGATAAGGATTTGTTCTCTGGCCACCTATAAAAAAAAATTAAAAAAATAATAATAACAAGTGTGTGTGTGTGTGTGTGTGTGTGTGTGTGTGTGTGTGTGTGTGTGTGAGAGAGAGAGAGAGAGAGAGAGAGAGAAAGAGAGAGAGAATCACCATTATTTTTAAAGGGCTTTGGCCTCTCTATACTAAACAAACCTATACATCTCGACATAAATTTTCTAGGAACTTGGCCTTGGAAGAGGAGATAAGGAGTGCGACCATTGAAGTAAAATTTAGCCCTACCATAGGACTATTTATACATTCAAATTCTTGTAAAAAAGTAAGTTTAGAAATATGAATATATCTTCCTTCCTAATCTAATCTTCACAGAAGCTTAATCTAAGTAAATGAAAGTAAAGGCAAGCAGATCAAAGCATTAAAGTGTTTTAGGGTGTAGCCTTTGAGAATGTTATGTAGACTCAATGAGTTAATTTAGCCTATAAATAAGAATAAATACACAAGTGTGCAACCTTTGTGAGTGTTGTGCATGACCAACAAGTTGATTTGACCTACAAATAATAATAAATTTAGAAAATAAATAAGACGCCAATGACTTGTTTTAAATAGGTAGTAGCCTCTTAAAAAAATCATCAAAATTAACATTTATCAAATGTAATCAACACAAGAATAATAAAAAAATTCAGCAATTTCAGAGAAGCAAGGGCTTTGAGAATGAAAAATTTCAAGGTATAAACAAAAAAACACAAAGGTTTACATGGATGGGAAATATGTACACAATAGAGGCAATGCATTCTTAGAGTTTCTATAACCTACAAGGAATGATAAGACAAAAATAAATATAGAGCCATGAATGGTGTGTGGGTCTAAGAGAGGAAGTAGGGTACGGGTTGCCTTCCTCCATTCCCTTCCACATTTTAACAAATAAATCCCTTAACCTGGAATGAAAAATTAGAAAATGATGCAAATTAAGTTATTTTATAAACTATCATAAGGATTTTTGACTTAACATTTAGGTTGCAAAGAACAAAGTGCCTTAATTGATTACATCCAACGGATCTATTTAATCACTTGGTGACTATATGTGATTTGATTTAATTCTAAAATATGCCATGTATTATTTATTTTTCTTGTGAAAAAGCTTTTGTTTAACGGTTAGCCAAGAAGCACCATAGCTATGCATTTAAAATAACTTAAGGGCAATATGAACTAGAATCAAATTTAATGCATTGATTAAGCTATGTTATACCTTTTATCTTAAGTCATCCACTTAATTAGTAGTCTAACATGCAATAATACCTTAGTTTGTTATGATTCGATCGTACATGTAGAATCTTGTATTGAATGGTGGCCTTCTTGTTACCCAAAATTTGTTGTTTTTCCCTAGGCAACTTTGTCTTTGACGTGTTAATAGTTAAGATGTGCTTATATACCTTTGGAATCGTCAATGTAAGCCATTCTCGATGATGTTTTATTATTTAAAAACACAAATATTGAAAATATTATCTTGGCAAGGATGCCCAAGGATGTTCATGAGTAGTTATAATGGTTTTATCTTTTGGGTACAGGGTCTCAAAACTTGACCTCACCATTATTAAAGCTTTTGACTAGGAACAATGCATTATTGATAATGTGATGGCTTAGGTTGTTGAACTTATACTCCAATGATTACTATTGATAATTGTTAATTCTCAAAGACCCTTCAGATGAGGTATCCTCATTCTTACTATAAGATTGTTAAAGCTAAATCCTGAGTAAGGGGTTGACCTATATTGCTACGCGTAGTGCGAGCCTGATAAAAGACAAAAGTGTTATGATGAACCACTTAGCTTTCTAAAAGTAAATTGATGATAAAATTGTCATGAAATTAAGGGATATAATTATACAGTTACGAACTTATTATGGCTTCAATGTGAATTCTTATTCGGGGCCTCGTAACCATTTTAATGAATATAGTCTATAGCTCTACCCATTTGGGGTAATTCTCATTACGAGAACATAATTTGGGATTTGATTGGATATAAACTAGTATAAGAGCCTTTTGTAGACATGTAATGATTGTGTTTTATATTGGTTATGATTGTGCCAACCTTTACCTTGAGAGAGGCATTATTAAAGGGAATAGGCAAATGTTAGTACCATATTAAGCATGGGAACAATAAAATACATGATTGAATGTGCCTCAATTTATGGACTCTGCTATGGATGTCACCTAAGATTAGTATCTAAACCAACCCTTTTTGGTTAAAATTTGTGACGATTTCAGTAAATTTGTAAATCACATACTTACTGGAGTAAATAGGCCATATAGTTAGGTTTGCATCTGTATTGTTTTATTTAATATCAAATTATTAGCTATTGATGAAGGAAATGCCTTATTATTTTGGGTATAGGATGACATACAAATATTACGCTTGATCATAGACTAGACACTCTTCACTAAAGACAATAATGGCACATTGTTGCATTGTAATCACGATGAAATTTTTGATCATATTTAAGGCTTGTAGATGCTTATTTGAGTACCATGCTGAAAAAATATTTTAAAAAACTTGTTTTCTCTATGAATGCATTTTTACAGGACTTCTCATCTTGTTGTCTTGTTAAAGCTCCTATAAATGTTGAGATTTAATCCCATGTGCATACTCACTTAACTTTTTAGCTACCTATGGAACCTTATTCTCATGTATGCATGATGATATATATCAATTGTGATTGGAACCTAGTCAAACATTAAATCTTGGGTGAATTTTTCCAACTAATATCGTGATTTTGGATAACTTTGAATGAATATAATGATAGTTTTGAATGAACTATCACCCCATTTTGGAGAAATTTTATGAAAATTTGAGCTTAGCATGGAAGCTTGTTGAGGGAATTGAGTTGCTCAACTTTCATTATAAAACGCTTTGTTCAGTATAAGCTTATCCATCAAGGTATGGCTTATTCAAGTAATTTTACTTGGCTAATACATTAAATTAGAGAACCATGTTTGCAAGAGATTGGTATGTCCTTAAAATTGGGTTTTATTGATATTTTTTTATAATTGAGTAGGTGAACTCTTATCTCATTATAAACCTTGTTTATATTCAATTGTGATCATTCCATGTATGTGTTTTTAATTTTATTGGGTAATTTATCAGACCACATTGCAAAGAATTATCATAGCACCTTGGGGAAAACTGACTATTGTCCCAATAACATTACAAGCCTTGCTTCATAAATTATGTGGTACCCCGTTCAACCCATTTGAGCTCCTTTAATGACCTTTTATTTTTTTTCTTGCTTGGATGAGTAGCATGAGGTGAAATTTTAGAAAGGTTCTTGAGTTTTTGGGAGAGCATCAACAATTTGTAAGCGTTATTTTCTGACCTTCTTATTGTCTGAGGTATAGTTCTTCACCAAAGTTTTCAAGTGGGATGTCTTGAGAGTTGCCCCATTTTCAAATACTTTGCTAAGTGGATACACTTATGTTTAGTTGAAATCCTTTATAATGTTTTAGATATTTTCTCATTTGAAAATCATCTTAAAAATTCACCATCTTAGGGAAATGTTTGTTTCCACCTAAGGGTTGTGTGTATATCGATGCTCTTTTTTGTGAGTGAAACTCATTTAGTAAAATCTCATTTTGACTTGAGAGTTGTAGAAGCTCAAGAGCTATGAAATTCAATTATATTTTTAAGCTAGTGAAAATTGTTGGTATCCTCTAGATATTGTGCCATTCCTTGTTATTAGTAGTTTCACTTGAACCAACTCTCAAAGTCTCTTTTCTCTCTACCACATCTTAACCTTTTCATTAATGATGGTGTTGGATGTAGTCCTTACAATCATTTTTATAGTTAATTCTCATGAGACACTTTATTTCTTGCACTTAAATAGTGCATTACGATAAGAAATGCAAAATGCCTATACTCTTTGTTCACACTTGAACTCATTGAGTTTCCTTCTCAGAGCATTCAAAAGTTTAGGGATACATGTAAAATTGATATGATTGCTATCAATTATCAAATCATGCAAGGATATTATGATTATGTGTCTAATTTCAAATGATTCATCTCATTTAGGCATGGATTCAACATTTGATGAGCTTTTTTCTATTCTATAGCTTGTGGAGAAGAAGCAAAATATGAATTTTGTCATTTTTTATTGACGCCATTTTTTGTAACCTATCCTTATGATACCATTAGGATGATGGTAGGAAGGATGGTTAAGGTGGTGCACACTTCCACCCATCTTTTGTCTATTTTTAGAAGACACAAATATAGATGGAATGTTTTTAGTCGATAATTTCATATTCCTCGACTCACCTTGGAGGATCATTATGTTTAGATCCGGTGATACCTTGGGTTCTTTAGCCTTTTATTGGATTTGAGGTCCTTATGGGGATGGGATTACCTCCACCTGATCAATATTGAATATGGATAAAATCTTCTTAGTTCCATCAATATAAAACTTTCGACTATTGACTTGCCATGAGTACATGTTTATCTTGAGTTGGGTTCCTTTTTGAGGTTTCTCAATCAAGATGATAAATAATTCTATTGCTAGTTTTCCACCATAAACTTTCATCTATCAATGACATTATTATTTCTCTATAAAAATGTGTTATAAGTTCATTTTCATATGGTTTGGGTTAGCAATGTTGGTGGTGTAATTTTGATCATTCTCCTTTAAGTCTATTCACACTTGGAACAATCAAGGGTTAGGCCTTCGAGGACAAGACTAAGATCATAATAGGATCCCGTAAGATAGTTTATTATTGAGGACCACCTTGTGGAATATATCTTCTTCTGTGGATTAATATTCCCACTTTACCCAAGGACTTCTAAGAGAAAGTCTCTATATGGAGAGGGGGATGTCACACCCCATTTTTCATGTCCTCCCATGTTTTATAGGGGATTTGGTTGTTGATGGGTTGTGTAACCAATGTTGCTCTTTGGATGTGTTTATTAGAGATACTTTCTTTATCGCTAATGGTTTTAACATAATTTTAATTATCTACTTTTATTCTAATCTTGGTAGTTATGTTGATCTATTATGGTAAGGACCTTTTTATGTTGTGCATCGAGATGATTTCATGACTATTATTATATGATGTTTTGACATCTAAAAAATAACCTTGTTAATCACAGTATATACACATTGATTATATTCATTTTGATTAGCTTGTTATAGTCATCTTACAAGCATTCATATTATAATTATGAATTATACCTCACATTATTTTGACCACATTATAAATTGTATTCTTTTTATATCTTACTCTCCTTTTCTCTCTCTCTCTCTCATTCATGTGAGGTGATTTGAGATATACTCGTAGCTATTGAGGGTTGAAATATTTTGATGATTAGTTATTTAACAGTTTTGAAAATATTGGAATCTTATTCATAATTTAGTTAAAAGTCTAAATTAATTAAATTAGTAAATAATATTGGTATGATTAAGCTACTGATTTGTATAATTTGATTGTAATTTAAACCTTTCTAAAAATAGTAATAAGTGAAGAGAAATTTAACTTAGCTTAAATAGGACTAAGACAATTGAGACATAAGCTGGTACTAGTTGTGCAAGATTAGGGCACTATCGTAAATCAGGATTTGGCTTTTGTTCAGTGAAAGGTTAGGAGCATCAAAAATGGAAAACTTTAAGCTCTGATGTTATAGTCTAGATCCTACCATTATTATCCAGATTGGTCACAAAGATCTAAGTTTTTTGGTTTTTGTTTACTATCACTATATTAGTCTACTTGTGAAATTTTAAGTCTTGACTATCGATGAAGCTCCTTGTAGATATGATTTAATCTCTAACCCTAGATCTTCCTTGTGCTTGAACTTTAATGAAAAACTTGGAGAAAGAGGGGGGTTAGTATGTGTAAGATGAACTGAATGTGTATCCACACCCCTTGTGTGGGCACTTTGCCTACATACCAATATTGTGAAGAGGGATCAAGCCATATGTAGTTCTCCCACTTGATGTGTTTTGTGAAATAGTGTAATGAAGATGCAAAAATACTAAATTGGGTGTGCTTGAGGTGGCTAGGGACTGGTGTGAGGGTTTGAATGAGCTTGTAGCTATATTGGTTGGTTGTATGCAGAGAATAGGGAATATTACCTTAGTGGTTTTGCTTGTATTCTTGCTTAATTTTGAAATAATTACCATCCCCTTCTAAATGAACTTTGAATGGGCTTTTATGGAGATCTATTGGTCATGGGTTAGATGCACTCATGCTAGGTTGACGTAATGAGGAAAAAGAATCGGGAGAAAATGGTCACTTGGGCTCAAAATGTGATTGGACAAGAGCGCTATAAATGGGATACCCTAGCATCCAATGCTATAGTCCAACTTGGGTGCTATTGCCCTGAGGGTATGGCACCTAGGTAGATGGATTTGTCATGGGAAAAATAGCCTAGTTGAGCTAGAATCAGGTCTCAAAAGTCTATGGATGACTAAGAATCAATGAAAAGATGGATAGAAGGGTCACGAGAGCATGTAAGAGGGACCTATGGGTTGGGTATCACATGCCACACTCAAGCTACCAATTTTCACATTTTATATGACTACAGTTGCCCCCTTTATTCTAGTGATGTAGTAAAGTGGAATACTAAGATAAAGGAAAAATAGAAAGTGTACCTAAACTTACTTACAAGGGTGAAGCTCATGAAGTTGTGTCATGTTGAGTATTTGTAGAGAGAGTACACTGTGAAGTGTAAATCTGTAAGAGAAAACAAAAAGTAGATCAATTATTACTAGATATGCTATATCTAAAATAATAATGTATAAAGTTAGGTAAGAGAGAGAGGAAGAGAAGGAAATTAATACACCTTATCAGGTATGTGAACCAATACAAAACTTGTTGTGATGTTGAGTGATATTGGATGATGCTAAATAATGTTGTACCAAGAGTAATATCATGAATAGAGGTAAGTGCTCAATATCCCAAGTGTGGCTCAAGAATGCAAAGGCTGGCCCTTTGGATCCATCATCGCCCATTAAGTGAAGCTAGGTGGTCATGCGTGTGCTAATTGATGTTTGGAATGTGTGTCTAATCCCTCTAAATAGGTGGCTCAAGAATAAAAAATATAGCTAGTCATTTAGCTATATCATCGTCCCATCAAGTAAAGCTATAAACTGATACCGATATGAATGTGTGTCATATGAGATGGCACACTAAAGCCTATAATGCTCTATAATATAATAATGTGGTGTGGATAGTTGAATGTGTACTAGAAACTAAGCCAATCTTGGCCAATTATGGAAGGAGGAGATTAGGCTTGTATGAAAGCCACTCTAAAACTAGAAACTAGGCTTATGTGGAAGCCACTCAGGAATGTGGAGGTTAGGATTGTATGAAATCCACTCCAAAATGATGCCAACCACCTGCAAATGGAATAAGACATATAACTGCTAAGAATGCCTAAACTCATAAAGAAAAGAAGACCAATGTGTTGTGCACATTACCCCCAATCACTAGTCTGTGTAACATGGATCTTGATTTGAAAGTTATACCAACTACCCAATCTAAAAATGGAAGCAAGAGCCATCTATCACACATGATGCCCCTTATATATGGATACTTTGAGAAAAATTGTACTAAAATTGTTGAATCTTAACTGATCTGTATCTAACAAAACTATAATTGAGCTAACCTCTCTACCTGTTTCTAGAAAATATGGGTTTTTTGTTGTTTGGATGGGAGCATCAAAAATATGACACCCTAGCATTTGGCATTGTTGTTCATATCTGATGCTGTTATCCTTCGTTGAAACTGAACATTGTTCTAGAATAATCAATATTTTTTTGGTTTGTTCTGCCTAGTTTGACCTCTGATTACTATTTTGAGTGTTCTAGAAACTAAATTTTCAACCGATAAGAGCTTTGATATCTATGACAAAACCCCTATTTATTTCCCCCTCTTTTGAGGCTAGGAATGAAGACCCGACAATGACTACCCTCAGAAAAAATAGCCCTACAAGTGTGTTATGTTGTGAAATATAAAGTATAACAAATGATAATTGACAAAATATCTCAAGATATAACATGGTTTATTTTGGAGATTGTTAGATCAAATAGGGGTATCCCTAGATAGATATAACAATGTAATAACATGTGCGATATACTAAATTGAAATTGGAAATTTTAGTTATTAGTTGTCATAGAGGGATGGAGCATGATGTCCACCATGGCATCCAAGAAAGTAAGAGAATGCATGATGTGGATCATGGCATTGCAAATAGTGAGAAGCAAACAAACAACAAGCACACAAATCAAGAGGCATACAAGAGTGGCCAAGGGGCCAAGAAAATAAGGGACATGAACACATGTGACTCAAATTGGAAAGCAATCATACAAGGCATGTTCAAATGGCACATATACAAATGAAATGAGTAAGGTTGGCATAAGGGCCACAATCACATAAGAGAGTACAAGTAGAGGATATTGGCAAATGTCCTAAGGCACACACAAGAATAGAAGCAAAGGACATTGACAATTGTCATAAGGCACATACATAAGACAAAATAAGAAATAATAAATGCAGTCACATCTAGCTATGCAAAATAGGAAAGGAAGGCATGTAATATACTAGAAATACAATTAAATCTAACTGATCAAAGCAAGAAATGAAATTATGCAAGACATGGAGTATAAGGTTAGGTATATGCTAAGAAATACACAAGTGTTATATAGTAGTGATTGTCCATAGAGTAATTTGTGTAAGCTAGTAAGTAATGTACATCAACATGATAACTAATGTGTGTGGTGTAGGAATGGCATAACCTGGATGGTGTAGTCATGTAGAAGATGCCCTTAGTGGGTAAATATATTGATGTATGTCTCGAATGTAGAATGTAGAAGTAGGATTTCCCCTTAATGGGTAGAGTTAAGTAATCATGGGTCTAGAAGTCACTGCACACACATAAAGAAGATCATGTGAAGCATGGTAATGTAGATAAATCGATAAACAATAGCATAAAATAAAAAATGTAAGTCTAGCATGGTAGTAGAAATGTAAAGCATGGATAATACATATAATTGAAACATTTTTTATTTTTTGACTATTTGAATGTTTTTGTATTTTGAAATTTTGTATTATTTTTGATATTTTGAGCTATGTACAAGAAATTAAAAATAAGCTATGTAAAATTAATCTGAGAAGAAATGATACTAACTGATGAGTCTTGAAAGAGACTCCCTATCATGGTGTCTTGTATCAAGGAGAGGAATCATGTATGATTATGAGGCACAATGAAAGGGCTAAGATTGTTGCTCTGAAAGTTATATACACTATAAATGTTCTGAATTCTCTAAAGTAGAAACCAATTGTGGGGTCCCCTGTAACTTTGAGTAGTAGATGCAACTGTAAGGATCTTAGGGACCCATCTGGTAGTAGGAGAAGCTTTCTAAACATGTGCTCCATGTGTAGAGGCATGAGACCTCAATGATATTGCCCTGGTTGTGAACACTATAGCTATAAGTTGTCTAAAATTTTGAAATTGTGGCTACTCTAAAAGAGACCTATATGGAAGTGTATGAACTCTCTATGTTGGTGATGGAGGCCTCGACTATGTTTGAATCTAAACTGGAGGAAGAACTGAAACTGGTGGCAGAACTAAAACTAGTGACTACAAAATAGTAGATGGCTCTGAAGTTGGGAATGGTAACTCATATAGAACTCCATTAGTTATAATAACTTGATTAGTGTGAATGAATTTCATGCATCAATGAACTATATAAGGTACTGCTTAAAGTTTCCAAATGCACCATCGACCAAGTAACATATTGAAAACTCTTACACTAGGAACAATAGTAAGTAGTGTGGCCATATGTGTTGGACTAACTTATAGAGGAATTAGAAATTCACCCAATGAACTCTATATGTGCCCATTGAATCCACTAATAATTGTGTCCATTAGGGTAATATCCTGCTCTGAATATCCAAATGTTGCAGTAATGTCATATTACACATGTTCATGTTGGATCCATTATCTATGAGAACACTATGAATATGATGATTATGAATGTAAGATCTGATAAAGAGTGCATGATAATCTGAATCATCCTCAACTATCTCCTGCTCTAAGAAGGAGATGAAAGGTCTAACTAGAACTTTTAAATTGTATACACCAATCATGTTGCTCAAAGGATGTGTCTCAACTGAAGGTGCCTGATATGTAGTTGGTGGAGAATGTGCATGATATGTATGATGAATACTTGATATATATCCTGTCTCTATTTTAGAATGTTGTGGGAAAGGATCTAAAAAGATTTTCAAAGCTTTATCCTGTGTTTGATTTTCCTAAGGAGGCTCAACTAAAGTTCTTAGATCAATGACGTTAACATATATCAAGTCCTACATATTATCTATTAAAAAATGCATCTATTTGTTATGTGGTCTGGTGCCTTATAAAAACTGCAAAATGCATTCTGATCATATCCTTGTGGAAGAGGCTTTGTTTATCAACTTCTTGAATAGGAGGGAGAGATATGATATTACATTTCAATAATTGTTGTAAAACTTTGGCTAGAGAAATTGGTAGATTGGAAAAAGTTCACCGAGGAGGTGCAGATAAAACCACTCATTAAGGGGGCTTTGAAGCCACATTGACTGTAGGTTAATTCTAACTCTTGCTATCATTGACCTTTACTTTGTATTGGACTTTGTTGTTACTTTTGTTTGTTGTTTTTCATATGCTTGTGTACTTGAGTTTGCCCATTGGAATTGGTTTGACTTCCCTTTCCTTTAATTTATGACATAATTTAGTGGAGGAGAACCTTTTGAACATTATTGATTCATGCAAAGCTGGTAGAAGACTATGTTTGAAGAGATCTTGTAACTCTTGATTAGCCATGGGGCTAGTCATCTTAGCCAAGATAGTCTTATATCAAGGAACATAATCTATGAGATATTCATTTGACCTTTGTTTCTATTGTGCAACTTGGGCATTAGAAACCTTATCACCAATGTTAATGCTGAAATGAGCTAGGAAGATGTTGGCGAAAGGATTGAATGCATTGAATGACTAATTTGGTAGACTATAGAACCATTGTAAACCATAGTCCTTTAAACTCCATGGAAATAACTTGGTTAGTATCCAGTCATTTAGCACATAGTCAAAGCATGTTGCGTGAAAAGTTCTCAAATGCATCTCTAGATCTCCCTTGCCATCATATAGAGTGAGCTTGGGTTGAACAAAAGCTTGTGGAAAAGGTGTGGAAGCAATATGATGTGCTAATGGTGTATGAAGTAGAGCAAAATAATCCAAGGCCTATGTAGGTCTAGAAGTACCTTGCTTAAGATGTAGCACCTTGGATTGAAGAGATTTTATCTCTTATACAAGAGTTGCCACATCAGGAGACAAACATGTACTAGTTGTAACTAGTGGTGCCTCATAGTAAGGTTGGGCTCCTATAGGGGGTTGTTGAGACATAGTTTCCCCTATAGTATCATTTGAAATTGGTTGCTCTATGGTTTGAAAAGATTGACCGTTGTTCACTTTTTTTGTTCTTCTTGTAGTATTTTAAGCATGTCATCTTGTATATCAGGATGTTTATTTAAAAGGCCTTGAAATTTCCTCTTATCAATTTTATCAAAACCGATGTATTGGGCCATTATTAACATAGGAAAACAAATTGAAAATTGATTGAATTTTTTGTAATAATTTGTAATAAACACAGTGCTATGAAAGGAAAGTACTGAATAAAGGAAATGTAAATTCCTAAAAATAGCCAACTAAAAGGTGCATAAACAAGATACGAAACTCCCAAACATGTAAGGTGATACCTCAAAAAGCAATGGTACTTAGTAGATGTATATAGGGTTTTGAAAATGATATATTCTAAACTTCCTAAGTATTTTTAAAAATTAATGTGGATTTTTTATAAAAATATGTAGGTAAAAAATTAGTAAATTATTGGAAAATTCTTGATTTGAAAGGTCTTAGTGTATGCAACTAGGGTTTGAAAGTTTTTTTTTAAAAATTACTATGGAATTTTAAAAATTGAATTGAATTTTTTATTTAAATATGCAAGTTAAAAATCATAAAAATATTATAAAAATTAATAAGGAATTTACCCTAGTGTTTCTAGGGTTTTTATGTGCAAACGAAGTAAGTTGGGTTCACCAAATGATTTAACTATTTTGGGAATATAGGAGTCTTATTCTTAATTTAGTTAAATTTTTGAGTTAATTAAATCAATAAATAATATTGGTATAATTAAGATATTACTTTATATAATTTGATTGTAATTTAAACCTTTCTAAAAATAGTAATAAGTGAAAAGAAATGTAACTTAGCTTAAACAAGACTGAGACGATTGAGATATAAGTTGGTATTGGCTGTGCAGGATTGGGACACTATCATAAATTAGGATCTAGCTTTCATTTAATGAAAAGATAGGAGTGCCAAAAATAGGACACTTTAAGATCCAATGCTATAGTCTAGGTCCTACCACTGTTATCCAAACTGGTCATAGAGATTTGATTTTTTTGGGTTTTGTCCATTATCCCTATATCAGTTCACCTATGAAATTTCAAGTCTTGGTTATTGATGAAGATCCTTATAGATCTAATTTAATCTCTAACCCTATATCTTCCTTGTGTTTGAACTTGAATGAAAAACTTGGAGAAAGAGGAGAAGTTAGTGTGTGTAATATATATTGAACATGTATCCACACCCCTTCTGTGGGCACATTGCCTATATACCAATACTTCGAAGAGGGATTAAGTCATATGTAGTTCTTCCACTTGATATTTTTTATGAAATAGTGTAATGAAGATGAAAAAATGCTAAATTGGGTGTGTTTGAGGTGGCTAGGGACTAGTGTGAGGGTTTGAATGAGCTTGTGGTTGTATTGGTTGACTGTATGCAGAGAATAGGGAAAATTACCTTAGTGGTTTTGCTTGTATACTTATTTGCTTTTGAAATAATTTCCAGACCCTTATAAATGAGCTTCGAATGGGATTTTATAGAAATCTATTGGTCATGGGTTCGATGCATTCATGCTAGGATAACACAATGATGAAGAGGAATTGAGAGAAAATGGTCATCTGGGCTTGAAATGTGATTAGACAAGAGCATTGATAATGAGACACCCTACGGTCCAGTGTTATAGTCCAACTTGGGTGTTATTATCCTGAGGGTATAAGACCTGGGGGGATGGATTTGTCATTGAAAAAGCAGCTTGGTTGAGTTGGAATCAGGTCTCAGAAGTCCATGAATGACTAGGGATCAACAAAAAGATGGATAAAAGGGTCATGAGAGCATGCAAGAGGGACCTATAGGTTGAGTATCACAGCCACACTCAAGCTATCAATTTTCACATTTTATATGACTACAATTAGTCATGAGCTTATTTGGATATGCTATGATTAGCTTACATGTTTATTGTTTTAACCTTTTAACGTTTAACTTATGTAAATATTATGTTTGATTAAAGGGTTGAATAGATTAAACTAGGGAAATAATATGTACAAAATAACCATTGATTTGTTACATAATTGACTAGCTCTGACTTTTTAAAAATAGTAATAAATATGTACAAATAAAGACTTATCTAGAAAACACCTGATATAGATCATCTAAGTGCTAGAAACTGAGATAGAAGTAGGTCTAAGTGTCATCAACTAGATCCCTATGTCATAACACATCCTAAATAGTAGTGTCACATTTGGACAATAGTGTCATATGGCTCTAGTGTCCTGATATTGGTGCGAATGTCCTCTGTGCAAGATTGTTTTGAACTTCTAAGTGCACCTATGTCTAGGTTTTTAGGGTTTGTTCTTGTGTCCATGAATTATGGAGCTTTATATTTTACCTATAACGATTGATTTATATTGTAAACCCTAATCCTCTTTACAAGTAGGGTATGAGCTAAAAAGTGTGTTCATTAGTAGGATAGGTTGGACATCCTCAACACCCCATCGTGAAGAGAGTTGCCTACATACTAATACTCTAAGGAGGGGTTAAGCCCTATGTAGTTATCCCCACCTAAGTGTTGGTATAAGTGAAAATGATGATAGTATGATTGTGGCCTTGAGTGCCTTGAGTGTGCTTGAGATTGGAAATTTGGAAAATATGAGTTGAGGGTTGTTGTAGATAGTAGTATGTAGAAGTAGGGAAAAATAAGGATTGATAAACTTGATTTTGCTCAACTTGTTTCATGTTTGAATAGTTATTTTGCATTTGATTTCTATCTAGTGGATACAGGGTTAAAAGTCATGTATTTATAGTGTTTTATTGCTTGCGTAGATAATAAAAGATGTCTAGGCCAACCTTAAGAGGCTTTTACATTTTAAAATGTATTTATTCAGGAAAGTTAGGGTAAAGGACATACGTGCCATTTTGGGGACACTAGCACCACATGGCCCTAGTGTCCTTAATGTAGTGCTAATGTCGAACTAGTAGAATATTGGGCACAAAGGGCCAATATCAAGAAATGAGGGTCTGGGATTGTATTTGAGCTAATTGGGGATGCATGTGGCCTCCACAGAGGCTAGATAAGTGTGATAATAGCCTCTATGATAGGTATAGGGCTAATCTAGGGATATGTAGTCTCAATTAACACTCTTAATACTCAAACACCACTTTTAGGTGATTACATTTGCCCCCACCCTTCTGCTAGAAATGCAACAAAGCAAAATGACTAGTATAAAGGAAAAATAAGCGTACTCAGACTTACCTAGGAAGTGAAGCCCATGAAGCTAAATTTGAGTATGTGAAGTTGGGTCTATGTATGTGAAGCATGATCCAAGGTATGTCCTACTGTAGACACTCAGAAACCACACAACATGATTCTAGTCATTGGCAAACATCCCTTGGCACCCTTGGCCCCTTTGGGTTAAGATTAATTATTAAAATCCTTCATCATACCCACTTATCCCATTTAGCTAATTTAATTAATTAATTAAGCTAGTTAATTTTATTTACACCTCACCTACCCAAACCAATGGTTAGTTGATTGACACCTAGACTAAGGACCATTTATACCTTGGTATTTAATGCCCTGACTTCCTAGACTTATTCCTTGTGCATCCCAATGAGCCTTTTATTAACCTCAAACCATTTATTAACCCCTTAACAACCAATCATTAGTACAAATGGATAATTTTAGTCATTTTTGACCTTTTCTTCCTGAATGATGATGGTCACCCCTCAATCGATGATGATTTAATAAGACTATCAGTGGCTACTTAATGTAACCCAAGAGCCTTGCCTCAAAGAGGTTGAAAATTATCTTTTGCACGTGACTCTCTTACTCTCAAGAAAATCAAAGCTCCCAGGCGAACCAATAACTAGACCAGAGATACCCAAGTGCTTTAGTAACTCATCATGAAGAGCCAAAGTACTGTTACTCTACCCATATTGCTCCAGGATCTCTTGTAGCTTACAACTCAGCCTCAACACTCTTCTTTACTATCAAGCTTAGAGATAAATATCTGCACTTTTTATCAAGTTCAGTTGTTAGTTTTAGTAGTTTCATTTGATTGTGTCTATTCTCATTTCTTAGCATTTCATTCCTTGTGTTAAAGTTTTGCAATTCCAAGCACTTCACCTTCTACCCCAAACCATCCACAAATGATTCTCAATTTTTTGACCACCCAACTCCCAAGTTTGACACCCCTAAGAGTCCAATTTACTCTCATGACCAACATCCAACCCAAAAACCACCTTTAAATCCTTCCTGCAACTCACCCCAACATCTTTTTTGACCACACCAGGACTTACAAGAATCATCATTGGTCATCTTTGACTAGCACCAGTCATACCTCAACTGACGATGGTTGCCTTAATTGGCACCAATTGAATAATGACTGTCGATGGTCATTGTGTGTTTTATTTTCTTAAAATAGCAAATAATTTTCACCTATCAACCCATACTCAAATTTTGATTTCTAATCTTCTATTACATGACAAAGGCTTAAGTTATTTTTAGAAACAAGTTTGAACATTTTAGCATTAGTTTGCAATAAGTTATTGTTATTTTAATCAAAATCACTTGTTTCCCTTCAAGTATCTCTTGTATTGATTTAATTACTTTATTTTATTTCATGCAAGTATCTACCTTCATGTTTTAGAACTTAATTGTCTTAAAGAGTAGATTAACAACCTCCAAGGAAGTCTAGTGATTTTTGGATCTAGTTCATGCTAGGCAATCCACCCATCTATAACACTAATTCACCCTTTTCTAGTTGTTATCTTATCTACAAGTCATCCTGTCAAGATAAAGAAGAGTATCTATAATCGACTAATCACATGTGCACAATGAAATAAGTTTCTTCTTACCACACCCTTATTTAAATTTTACTCTCTTTTTAAAAAATAAAATAAACATGAAAAATAGTGAAACATTTTGGCATGCCCGGTGGTAACCATCACCGATCAGGGAGAAAAGGTCAAAAATGGCTAAAATTAGCCATTTGCAATGATGATTGGTTATTAAGGGGTTAATACATTATTCAAGATTAATAAAGGGCTCATTGGGATGTGTGAGGAATAAGTATAGGAAGTTAGGGCATTAAATTCTAGGGTAGAAATGGTCCTTAGGTTAGGTGTCAATTAACTAGCCATCAATTTGGGTAGGTGAGGTGTAAATAGAATTAAATAGCTTTATTAATTAATTAAATTAGCTAAATGGGTTAAGTGGGTGTGTTGAAGGATTTTAATAGTTAATCCTACCCTAAGGGGGCCAAGGGATGTTTGACGATGACTAGAAGCATGTTATGTTGTTTTTGAGTGTCTACATTTTGCCCCTTTTTGTTGTGTAGGTTGCATCCTAAAGCTACAAAAAAAGACAAGTGTAGCGGCAAGTTGGATGCCCCGAGTATGGGAGGAGGTATTCCCCCTCAAATCAGGATACGATGAGGTATAAATAAAGTTGGGTGTAGGTTTGAAAAATGTGCATGTGTGACAAAACATGTAGGGTGATATGAAGTGGTAAATAGGGTTACATTGAGTAGGAAAGTGATAAGTGAACTAGGCCATCATATTAGGCATAACAGATATGGGTGTAATTATAGGTCAGTTCCTTATGGAAAAAATGTTGATCAACCCTCAACTAACACTAATCAGGGTTTTAGATCAGTGATGGTCTCAATTTGACTGACCATAGGTCCACTATCGATTGATGATAGTTAATAGAGACCATTATTGATCACTATGTGACCGCCTAATGACCCCCAAACCCTACCTTCCTACCCAAACAACCCTAAAACCTCTACAATGTCCTAATATACTCCCTCTCCCTACCCTATTTCTATCTCTAATATAATCTTAACCCCAATTACCTCCCCCTACAATCCAAATTTCCCTTTAACACTTAAATCCCTACATTCCCACACCACTTACCCCAAATTAAAATGCACAAGAAATCAATGCAATCCAAGGATAAGGCACCTACATCATTGCATGTATACCATCATCATAGAGTTCTCTACACCATTATCACTCACCCTCACCTCTAGCTCAACCTTCAACTAGTTGCATCCTCGTTAATCATTATCTCCCTAGCCTACCTAATGCCCTCTTAGGTCTGACCATACTTCACTCAACTCTTGGTCAAACTCCACTCATTAGTTCACCGCTCATGAGAAACTTTCAATTCTATAGTTTTCTCATCATAAAGGATAAATAGTAGTTAGACAATGCAAAATGCCAACAATAAAATAACTTTTGACTTGGTCATGAACCCCTTTTTAGTGTTTGCCTTTGATCACTACCGATCATTAGATGATCGATGACGATCGACCTTGACTGGCATCGGTTGAGGAATTTAGGGTTTTGACACCCACCCCTCTCTTTTCACCCATTAGACACCTTTTAAAAAATTCAACACAACCTACACCCTAGCTCTCCTTTAGTCACTTAGACCACTTATTTGCCTCACCTCATGACATACCAACCTTGACATCATTTTTGTAATCATGCCATGTTTTATGATGATACACTCAAACCATTACCTTTCAGATGCCTTAGAATGTACCAACTTTCAGTTCTGACATATGCACCCTATACTATTTTCTCAAGCTGACACAAATTTTAACCCCCTATGACTCTGAACACCTTTGCTCGCGAGAATTACATTTACAAGTACACCTATTCTGCTACACCTAATGTGATGGCTTGGATCACTTGTCACTTTTTCTCCTCAATGTAACCCTATTTGCCACATCATACCACCCTACATGCTTTGCCACCCATGCACACTTTTCAAACCTATACCCAACTCTATTTTCACCTCATTGCATCTCGATTTGAGGGGGAACACCTTCTCCCATACTCTGGGCATCCAACTTGCCACTACACTTGTTATTTTTGCTTTGAAACTTGAGGATGCAACCTACACAACAAAAATGGGCAAAATGTAGACACTAGAAAATCACACAATTTTAATCATCATAAAGTACCCCTTGGCCCCCTTGGGATAATATTAATTATTAAAATATTTTAACACACCTATTTACCCCTTTTTGGATAATTTAATTAAGTTAATTAATTTAAAAATGGTCATTTACACCTTCCCACCCAAACCAATGGCTAATTGATTGACACCTAGCCTAAGGACCATTTCTGCCCTAACTTCCTAGACTTATTATTCACACATCCCAAGGAGCCCTTTATTAACCTCAGACCATTTTTTAACCCTTTAAAATATAATCATTAGTGCAAATGGCTAATTTTAGCCATTTTAGACCTTTTCTCCCTGACTAGCGGTGGTCACCCCTCGACTGATGCTAGTTGACTAAGACTAGCAATGATTACTTAATGTAACCCAAAAGCCTTGCCTCAAAGAGGTTGAAAATTATCTTTTGCAAGAGACTCTCTTATTCTTAGGTGAATCAAAGCTCCCAAGTGAACGAATAACTAGACCAGAGATACCCATGTTAAGTTGTGGAGCTAAAAGCTTCACCAGGATGTTAATCAGGGAGTTGTTGAGTTTAGTCAGTAACCGACATCGGTAGTATTGCCGATGTCAGTCAGGCAGGGACCAGGGATCGGCCGATGTCGATCGAAGCAGATAGACAAAAACCGACGTCGGTCACCTGTGCATGTGCATGTGTTTCCAGAATGCGTTTCCAGAATTAGACTCGTCTAATTTTAAGAGGTCCAAGAGTGTTTGCATGTTGAAGACTAATTTAAGTCTTGAGTCTGTGTTTCTAATTATTGTAATTAGAGGTCTAATTATTATATGCATGGGATCCTATTTAAAGACCCATGAGGCATGTATTGTAATTAAGGCAAGTAAAGCATTGAAGCAAGAAAGCAAGGTCAAAGGAGATCTGTAAGGTGTAAGGTCAAGGAGATCAACTGAAGCATTCAAGGAGGGGATAACAACTCAGGTTGTTCAGTTAGTTGTGGTTGAGAGAGAAAGAGAGAACTTTGAGGGAAGACTACTGAAAGTCTTAGAGGTGTGGGAAGCCTTAGAGGTGGAAGAAGACTGTGGCACTTCTTTATTGTATTTCCTTATGAAGAGTATTTAATACAAGATTGTGTATTGTCTATCATATTCTTTGCTGTTTCAAGTTTCTAGTTAATCATTCTGGTATAATTCTATGTTTAATTGCTTATAAGAAAGGTAATCAATTGTGCTTCCTTGGGGTTCCTGACAAAGTGGTATCAGAGCTTTTGGTTGGGTTACTAACAAGTTGTATCAGATTTGGTTAGTGTGTGTTGATTACAGGTTACTCACAGGGGTTTTTGTTTGAGTGGGAGTATAGCAATGGCAGAAGAAAGTAAGCTACGAATGGAGAAGTTTAACGGCAAGAATTATCAACATTGGAGGATGCAGATAGAAGATTATCTGTATCAGAAAGATTTGTACTTACTGTTGGGTGGGGTTGCATGCAAGCCCACAGATATGAAGGATGAAGAATGGAGTGTTCTTGATCAGAAGGCTTTGGGATCCATAAGGTTGAGCCTTGCATCGTCTGTGATTTCCAACTTATCACAGTGTAAGACAACGGAAGAGTTGATAAAATCTTTGGCAAATTTATATGAAAAGCCCTCGGCTTCAAATAAGGTATTTCTTATGAAGCAGTTATTTACTTTGCAAATGCAGGAAGGTGGATTGGTATATAATCATCTTAGTGATTTCCATGGTTTGGTAAACCAGTTAGCTTCAGTCAATATTGTTTTTGATGATGAAGTAAAGGCTCTCTTAATTTTATGCTCTTTCCTTGAAGGTTGGGATAGTTTGGTAATGGCAGTAAGTAATTCTGCGTCTGCTTCTAAAATCTTAAAAGTTGATGATGTTGTGAGTGTAATCTTGAATGAAGAAATACGTAGGAAAAGCACAGGTGAATCATCAGGGAATGCTCTAAGTGCAGAAAGCAGGGGAAGGCAAAGAGAGAAGGTCGAGCAAGTGAAATCAAGGTCGAAGATGGAAAGGAGATCCAAATCTAAAAATGGAGGTATCACCTGCTACTTTTGTGGAAAGAGAGGACACACAAAGAAAGATTGTTGGCTGAAGGATAAAGAAAATCAACATGAAGTTAATGAAGAAGCAAAAGATGCAGGTATTTTGGCACATGATGCTCTCATACTTTCTTTGGATAGTCAGTTAGAACCATGGGTTTTAGATTCTGGTGCTTCTTTTCATGCAACCCCAAATAGAGATTTGTTCCATGAGTATGTCCAGGGAGACTTTGGAGAGCTTTATTTAGGGGATGGTACGCCTTGTCAAATGGTTGGCAAAGGGAAAGTGTAGCTGGAATTGCAAACAGGCAACACATGGGTGTTGAAGGAGGTTATGCATGTCCCAGTCTTGAAGCAGAGTTTGGTTTCTATAAGAAATTTGGGTGATGAGGGATGCACGGTAACCCTCACAGTGGATTCTTGGAAGGTTACCAAGGGTGCACTTGTTTTAGCAAGAGGTCAGAAAGTAGGTACTCTTTATCTATCTACTTGTATTACTGATTCTACTTCTGGTTTATCTACTTCAGCTGTAGATTCAAAGACGTGGCTTAATAGGCTTGGTCACATGAATAAGAAGGGAATGGACATTATTGAGTCAAAGAGCATGAGTTCAGATTCGGAGGACATTGATCAAGTTCATTGCAGGAAAAGGAAATTTGATGTTTTTGACAAAAACAGGGAAGCCTTGGTGTTTATGGAGGAGATGATGGACAGAGATCAGTCACAGGGGCTGAATAATTCTGAGCAGGGCAGTATGGATAGGGTTTTGATCCAAGATGAGCTCGCAGATAAAGAAGTCATCATTTACAGGAAAACATAGGTACTGACGTCGGTCACATGGAACCAACATCGATCAGGAAGGTACCGACTTTGGTCATGTGCAGACCGATAGAGTCGGTAGTGTCGGGCAGGTGGAACCGACATCGATCAGGAAGGAACTGACATCGATCAGGAAGTAACTGACGTCAACAACAGGTCAGTCGCATGGAACCAACATCGGTCGGGTGTAGACTGAGAGATTGTTGAGATCGGTCACTGGAACGGATGTTGGGCGGACAACAAGCTGTCAAGAAGTCTCAAACACCCATATGGAGGACTGAAAGGGTAAGTGGACCTCATATTCATTATTCACCTTCTTTATATTACTTATTTCTTACTGATGGTCAAGAACCAGGAATATGTGAAGAGGCAATGTAGGTAAAATCCAGGAAACAGTGGGAGCATGGCATGAATTCTTTGGAAGAGAACCAATCGGGAGATTTGGTAGAGTTGTCAATAGGGATAAAAGCACTAATAGAGGAATGGATTCCCAGGTTAGAGAAGAGAGTGAATGGACACGTGAGACAGAAGGCCAGGGTATATGGTCTTGAGCAGGCTACAGGACAATGGAGGTTTAACCATTGTGTTTTCTTTTACCAAGTTGGATAATATTAGCTACATTATCATGTTAATGTATTGTGTATTTATTGCAAGATCACACATGCAGGGAGTTTCTAAGCTAAAGGTAAAGTTATTTTAGATGGGTGTCATGAAGAATTTGGGAGCAGCGAAATTCTTTGGCATGAGAGACATGGAAGATCACATGTTGATTTTGTCTCCAGTGGGAGCTGATGTGAAGAAGGTGTTGGCAGGGTTCAATACACAGGATGCAGAACTGGTATGCACACCAAGGGCTGGATAGTTCAACCTGAGCTTAGAACAGTGTTCAAAATCACATAAGGTTTGGTATAGACCTGAGTTTTCCCAAGTAGTGGGAGTTGTCAGAAAGTTCAGATATGGCAGGGGACTTGGATGACAGGTATAACATCACAGGATGTGTGGTGGTTGGTCTTCAAAATTGAGCTTGAAGATGGAGGTGCCTGAGATGGTTAGTGGAGGTTATTGTACAGGTACAGGTGCAACTATTTATCTCTAAGTGGGAGATTGTTAAGTTGTGGAGCTAAAAGCTTCACCAGGATGCTAATCAGGGAGTTGTTGAGTTTAGTCAGTAACTGGCATCGGCAGTATTGTCGACGTCAGTCAGGCAGGGACCAGGGATCAATCGACGTCAGTCAAGAGCAGACGAACAGAAATTGACGTCTGTCACCTGTGCATGTGCATGTAGTTGCATGTGTTTCCAAAACGCATTTCCAAAATTAGACTCGTCTAATTTTAAGAGGTCCGAGAGTGTTTGCATGTTGAAGACTAATTTAAGTCTTGAGTCTGTGTTTCTAATTATTGTAATTAGAGGTCTAATTATTGTATGCATGGGATCCTATTTAAAGACCCATGAGGCATGTATTGTAATTAAGGCAAGTAAAGCATTGAAGCAAGGTCAAAGGAGATCTGCAAGGTGCAAGGTCAAGGAGATCAGCTGAAGCATTCAAGGAGGGGATAACAACTCAGGTTGTTGAGTTAGTTATGGTTGAGAGAGAAAGAGAGAACTTTGAGGGAAGATTACTGAAAGTCTTAGAGGTGTGGGAAGCCTTAGAGGTGGAAGAAGACTGTGGCACTTCTTTATTTTATTTCCTTCTGAAGAGTATTTAATACAAGATTGTGTATTGTCTCTCATATTCTTTGTTGTTTCAAGTTTTTAGTTACTTAATCATTTTGGTATAATTCTGTGTTTAATTGCTTATAAGAAAGGTAATCAATTGTGCTTCCTTGGGGTTCCTGACAACCCAGGTATTTCAACAACTCATCACAAAGAGCCAAAGTACCATTACTCTGCCCGGATTGCTGTAGGATCTCTTGTAACTTACCACTCAACCTTAAGACTCTTTTAGACTAGCAAACTTAGAGCTCAGTATTTGCACTTTTTATCAAGTTTAATTGTTAGTTTTAGTAGTTTCATTTTCTTGTGTCCATTCCCATCTCCCAGCATTACATTCCTTGTATTGGAGCTCTACAACTCTAGGCACTTCACCTTCTACCCCAAACCATCCACAGATCATTCTTAATCCTTTGACCACCCAACTCCCAGTTTGACACCCCTGAGATTCCACTTTACTCTCACAACCATTATCCAACCCAGAAAGCACCTTTAAATCCTTCTTGCAACTTACCCCAACATCCTTTTGACCACACCAAGACTTACAAGAATCATCATCAATCATCTCTTATTAACATCGATCATACCTCGACCATCGATGATTACCTTAACTAGTACCAATTACATAATGACTGTCGATGGTCATCATGTGTTTTTTTTCTCAAAACAACAAACAATTTTCATCTATCAACCCATACCTAAATTCTGATTTCTAATCTTCTGTTACATCACAGGGGCCTACATTATTTTTTGAAACAAGTTTGAATTTTTTAGCATTAATTTTCAATAAGTTATTACTATTTTAATCAAAATCAATTATTTCCCTTCAAGTATCTCTTGCATTGATTTTTAATACTTTCATTTCATGCAAGCACCTATTTCCATTTATCAGAACTTAATTGTCTTAAAGAGTGGATTGACAACCTCCAAGAAAGTCTAGTGCTTCTTGGATCTAGGCCACACTAGGCATTCCACCTATCTACCTTACTAATCCACCCCTTTTTAGTTATTTTCTTATCTTTAGATCGTCCTCCTGTGCTAAAGATGAATATCTATAATCGACTGGATTACAGAGTGCACTACATCTAGGTTCTTCTTACCACACCCTTCTTTAAAGTTTTATTCTCTTCTAAAAATAAACATGAAAATTAGTGAAACACATACAAATGAAACATGTGTAAATCAGTCCTTACTTAAGAGATATCTAAAATCAAAAGATTATGCTGAGTAAAGAAGTGACTGAGTAAAATTGAGTAAAGAGATGGGAAAGAAGAAAGGAACAAATACACCTCATTAGGTACACGAACTAATGCATGAACCTAGTGATAACCTCTATGTTTGTGTGTGTATAGTGATTAATCAGTGAATAAATTAGACCGAGTTTATAGCGTGCTCAATCTTCATGTGTGATTAGCTCAAGAACTCAATCCGGTTTTGACTCCATTGCCCACCCCTACTTGGTAAATCATGACCTATGAATTAATTGGATTAGATTGATAGTGTCCAACCCTCTCATATGGGTGGCTCAAGAAATCAATTAGCTTATGATTCCATCATTATCTACCCATGTGTAGTAGATGCATCTAATATTGAATTTCATGAAGCACTAAAAATGTCTAATTGAGTATGTATAACTATGTATGTGGGCTCTATGACCACTCGAGTACATTAGGCGACTCTAGGCCACTCGAGAATGGTAACCACTATAGATGGAGTAGGCATGAAACTAGTGATAGCATAGAATATGATGTCAAGTTTATACAACATAAAGAATGACATGGAATTTGTCATTCTATTCAATCAACCGATGTGTAATTGAATATATGGAAACAATGTGTCATGCACATGTCTCCAATCTAGTGTCTGAACTGAACATGAGAATTGTCATGCCATGTATGATGCCCCCAATTTGAGAAACTGATACGAATCTGCGCTAAAATAGTATGAATCTAATTAAAATTTGATTATAATTGATAAACATATAATTGGATCTATGCAAACCTATATTATACATGTTGTATTATTCTAGCCAATCTAAGTTGTTTAAAATGGAGGCTACTAGATAGTAACATTGCATCTTTGACATTAGCACCATGTGGTGCTAGTGTCCCCATTTGGGTGCTAATTTACTTTTGGTATGAAATATGTGTCACTATACTACTTTATGAGTCACTATTTTCCCTCTATGTTTGCCTGTGTCTAGTTTTCTAAAATTGAGCCTATGCATTGAAAAATGTACCGTGAGTGCAATATAAGAGCCCGATCTCTGTGACAAACCCTTATGAATGCCCCATATTTTAAGGGGAGTTGTTGACCCTGTGTAAAAACTATCCTCAAAAGAAAATTATCTACAAAATGTGTGTTAGCTGGAACATATATAATAACTACGTGATAATACAATATAATGTGAATACATAACATTGAAATGTAAGATGATCCGAGCATAATTATGTAATGTTAGATGTATGTTATGTCTAGCATTACACAAGGATGTTAAGATAAATATAATCAACATATGTAACATCAAATCTTAGTAAAATTGAGTAGCTACCTAGGGGGATGGGGCATGATGTCCATCATGATACCCAAGTAGGAAGGGTAGATGCTTGAGATTCCTCATGGCATTGAAAACTAGTGTGTGTAATAATCAAATACAAGTGTCATGTTATGATGCATACAAGAAAGTATACATACAAAACATATGAGGCATGCAAAGTAGACAAAGGGGCCACAATACAAGGGACATAGGCACATATGATTAAATCTGAGAAAAAAAGACATATAAAGACATGTTCAAATGTCCACACACACAAACAACAATCAAGTTGCCTTAGAACCAAATAGAAGGACATGTTCAAATGTCCACATACACAATCATGAAAGCACACACAAGACATGGGCACATGTGCAAGGCATACATATTGTGAATAGAAGTGTCATAGAACCAAAAAATAATGGCATATTTAAATGCCCTCGAAATAAAAGAAGCATAAAGATGCAATCGAGTCTAAACTAGGGAAGATAGAAATGAAAACATGCATGAATATGTATTAAAAATCTATGTAAGAGCTAGGATATACATATGTCGAGTCTAAAGTAGTAATAACCAACAAAAAATATAAGTAAAAGCAACAATGATCAATATCAAGATATAACAATGCTAAAACTAGAATGTAGAGTATGTAAGGATAGAACTTGGTGATCAAGATTGTGTATAAGATGCCCCCAAGTGGGTGAATGTGTTAATTGAATAACTAATGAAACAATGTATATGTCCCTAGTGGGTAGATAATAGCAAGTCTAAATAAGTGTAGTGGACCTGAGTCATGTAAATAATCTGCAAACACTCGACAAAAACAAGTGAAACATGTAGTATGATAAAATTGATTATACTAAGATAGCTAACATATGTAGTATATGGAAAATATAAGAAATGTAAACATAACAATGCATACAATCTATAATTTTGTATTTTTTGAGTAATTATTTGACTGTTTTTATCTTTTTTGAATATTGTATTATTTTTGTATTTGCCAAAAATAAACTATGTACAATCAATATGAAAATAAACTATGCGCAAGGAGTAAGGGAGAAAGAAAGTATGTACAAGAAGAACAAAACCATACTAATTTATGAGTCTCATGCGAGACTCACTATCACTATGGATTGTGTCAAATAAGGGAACTATGATCATGTATGACATATGAAAGGGCAATTGTGGTCCCATAACCTTTTGTATTGAGTGATATATATTTATATTTGCCTATGTACTACTGTTAGGAATATATGGCACTGACTGCGGTATCCTGTAAACTGTAAGGGTCTTAAGAACCCATATGGTAGAAGAAGTTATAGGTGACGTAGGTATCATGTGCCGAGAACCTCAATAACCCAATAATATTGATCTCAACAAAAAGTGAGTGGAGGAAGGACCTTTAAAATCTATGACATATCTCTGATGCAAGGGTCTCTCTAATAATGGTCTTCATGGGAGAGTATGTTTATGTGTCAATAATATAGGAATATACCTTGTCTACATTAGTGGCTCTACTAAACTTTATGGCATATCAATAGGAACTGTGCTCTGAGTTGTAACTAACAATTGTGTTATATTTGGTAGTTGTGTTAGAAATGTAATTGGTGATTGTGGTGTAACTGCCTATGGGATAGGTTGAGGATACTCGTATTGAATACCCTCAACTTTTACCACTTGATTTGCACGTATATATTTTAGGCATTTTTTCACTATGGATGGGATGTCTCATAGTTGTTAAATCTATGGCCTACCCAATAATATACCAAACACACATACATTATGTACTGTTGAGAATCGAGTGGCTATATGTGTTGGGCCAACCTATAGTAAAACCATAATCTCCCCAATGGAGCTCTAAAAATGACCACTAGAACCACTAATAATTGTGCCTATGGGGAACATATCTTGCTCTTAATATTCCAAATGCTATAAAAGTGTCAGAGTGCACATGTCAATGCTTAACCTATTATCAACCATGACACTCTAGAGAGGATGATAATCAATGTATGCTTATACAAAGAGTGCATGTAAATATGTATCATCATCAATAATGGCCTACTCTAATAAGGTGATAAGTGGTCAAGGCAAAAATGTAGTTTGATGCATGTCAATGATATTGTGCAATGGGTGTGCCTCCTCTACAATAGTATGAGATGAAGCTGGTGGTGGATGTGCCTGATATGTGTAGTGAACACCTTAAATGCTCCCTACCTCATTTATTATGTGATTTAGAAATGTATCTAAGAATATATTTAATGCCTTATCTTTCATTTTATGTACTTTTGGTGCCTCTATGGGTGTGCCCACATAAATAATGTTAGCCTCAATCGAATCTTGTATCTTATGTTTTAGGCTTATACATTTATTTGTTGTATGGCCTGGTACCCTGTGATAATCATAGAATGCATTAAAATCATAACTTTTTGGAAGAGGTCATGTAATATTAACCTCTTTAATGGGAAGGAGAGATATGACATTGCAGTCCAAGAACTATTGTCAAACCCGTGATGGTGACTCTAAAAGGTTGGTAAATATTTGGTGCTAAGGAGCAGATAAATCTAAGTGAGGAGATGGATCTGAAGCTATGTTAACTTTGGTATTTTGATCACTCTTGTTCTCAATGGTCCTTACCTTATATGGAGGTTTATTTGGAATCTTAACAAATGATTATAGTCCATTGGTATATTTTAGTTTTCCATTGATAAAATCTTGACCTCTTTTTCTTTTATTATGTGGCATAAATCTGTGAATGTTGGAAAATTAGTAAACAAGATAGATTCGCATAATGTTGGTAAAAGATATTGTTTGAAGATGTCCCGAAGGTCTTTATCTGCCATGGGACTAGTCAATTTAGCTAGTATAGTCTTGTATCATAAGATGTATTCTACAGTAAGTTCATTTGAATTTTGTTTTAACTGTGCAACTTTAAAATATGAGATCTTGTCACTTATATTGATTGAGAAATATGCTAAAAGCATGTCTACCAAAGGATTGAATTCTCTGATAGATTTATTTGGTAAGTCATCAAACCACTATAGGGCATAACCATTTAAATTGCATGGAAACAACTTTTTATAGAGCTAATCTTTGGTCACGTAGTCCAAACATGATGCATGAAAATCTTGAAGATGGTGCAACAAGTCACCCTTACCATAATATAATGCAAGCTTAGGTGCCATGAATCCAGATGGCAAGGGAATTACCGCTATATGGTGTGCCAAAGGTGTATGTAAGAGAATATTAGAATCTAAGGCATGTGATGGTCTAGTGGCTCCCTTTTCAATATGTAACATGTTAGCCTATAGAGTATGAACCTCATGCATAAGGGATTATATATCTAGAGTGGAGGAACTAGACACAAGAGGTGTATCTGTCATTTAAGGTTGTTAAATTACGATTGTAGGTTATGTTAGCTAAGTTGGCCCCACTGTATGTGTAACATTTTTATTAGTTAGGGGAGTTGAATATTGACCATTATTTTATTTTTGGATTTCTTCCTGAATAATAGTGATGAGATCATCTTGCATATCCACATGTTTTGACACAAAATCCTGCAATTATTTCTTATCAATCTCATCAAATCGATTATTAAATTTTGCCATTGTAGTTTCGGAAGTAGGAAAATAAGTTTTTGTATATTTTGAACCTTTAAAGAATTTTAATCTTATAAATATTTCAAAATATAAATATTGAAACAAATATGAAATTCTATAACTAAAATCTGAGCATAAACACAAAAAAATACAAACTCTAAGAGAATCTAGGGTTAGGGTTTGAACAATGTTCAAAGTAAGTTAGGTTCACCAAATGTTTTAACCTTTTAGGGTTTAGCTTCTGTAAATCCTATATTTGATTAAAGGGTTGAGTAGATTGAATCCGAGAAATAATATGCAATAAAATAGCCACTGATTTGTTATAGAATTAACTAACTTTAACTTTCTAAAAATAGTAATAAATGTGCAAATAAAGACTTATCTATAAAACACTTAATACAAATGATCTAAGTGCTTAAAACTAAGATGAAAGTAGGTGTAAGTGTTATCAACTAGATACCTATGTCAGAACCCCTCCTAGACAATAGCGCCAAATTTGGATAGTAGCATTATGTGGCTCCAGTGTGTTGATATTAATGTTAATGTCCTTTGTGTTGGTTGAATATTTTGTCGATCAACGTACTGATAAACAAAATAGGTATGATCAGCCAAAGTAGAAAGATTAGTCATTCAAATGTGTAGGCTTACCACATCAGAAAGACAGGTTCCTTGTAGGTATGCTATATATATATAAACATAAAATAATACTCATGGGTAGGACAAACCATCCATCTCTCTTTTTTCAGAGATGATGTGTGCGGATGAAAAGAAAAACTCAAGGGAAATGACAGACAATACTCCTCTTCTTTCAAAAGCAATATTCAATAAACCACAAGAATACTCCTTGTAGTAACAACAAAATGTAGCAAAGGATGTAATAACCAGCAAATCGAGATGCAGCACAAAGTCTTCACCTAGATTGCTTAAGAGTAAGATACGAAGGACAATGAGGGCACAAAGTCACCCCAAGGTCCTTTACACAGAAATGAAAAGAAAACACACTAAAGGCAATTATGGGGGCGCAAAGTCTCTCCACAGTTGACTCTTTAGGACACCTTCTTGACTGTTGTCACTAATTTTGCTTATTGAATTAAAGGAACAAAAGATATATTGAAGAAAAAGACATAAGAACAGTTTCCTCAACAACAAAGATATTATAGCACAAAGTCTGAAAAACCACTTGCTTTTTTATTCCAGTCTCAGTAATGCCTTACAATTTGGGCAGAGTTTCATTCTAATTGTAAAAAAAAAGAGATCATGTTTACAATAGAAGAGAGTTCCTTATATAGCCTCTTCAAGAATGACTCGGGAACAGTAATACATCATGTTGCGTTGGAATCTATTAAGAAGATAGGCTGGAACTTAGGGGCGTTTTACCCATTTGATTTTATCAATGCAGGGAAACAAGTCGCACTTATTGAAAGTTTGCAACTTTCAATGTCTAGCTGGCAATCTGATCTTATCTTCATCATTCCTCCTTTTTTGGTTAATTGAATCGAGTCCTAGATTTAGTTTGCTGTTCTGTTCCTTCCCCACTTTCTACTGGTCTTGGCCTTGAAATCTGTGAATGTATTATGATCTGTATGTTCAAAGGATCAACAGCTAGTTCACTGTGTTGAATTTGACATTTTTGGTCACATCATTCCTTTGTCCTCTTTTGACTTTTCTATTTGGCACTTTTTCAGATTGAAGTTGCCCTTTTAGGCCTTAAGAAATGACTCATTTTGAGTCGAGAAGAGCCCCCTGCAAGGGTATCTACCCTTCGGGTAGTCTTTGAATGGCCTTCAGGCTTCTTCGGGCATTGAACCAACTGTTGAACCGTTCCATTGAACCATGACTTTGAACCATTCTATTGAACCAAGGCTTTGAACCTCTTGTTGAACTTGTCTTTGAACCATGTGTTTGAACTAACTGTTGAACCAAGTTTTGGTTCAATGGTTCAAACAAAGCCTTGAATTGATTGACAAATTGTTTGATTGAACAAAAGGATGAACCAAAGCGTTGAACCGCTTGGTTGAATCGAGACATTAAACCATTCCTTTTATTGAACCCACCGTTGAATCGAAAGCATTAAACCGATTGAACCTAGAACTCGTTGAACTTGTAGAAATGAGCCTATTTGCAGAGTCCAAGAAACCAAGTCCGTAATTTTCTCTAACCTTGAAAGAGTCCATAGATTTCAACCTGTAGAAGTCCATTGAACTTGACCTGTTGAGTCCGTAGATTTATGAGAAGCTTGAAAAATGAGAAATTTGAATGTCTATGACAAATTTTGAAAAGGGAAGAGACAATTTTGGTCTGTAGGACCAAAATAGTACAAATGTTGTCCCAAAAATGAGTGATATTTTTTAGGGGACAACAACTGGCTCCAGTTGGGGAACTTCTGTCAATTGCAAAAAGAATTGAAAGGAGTAGAATCCATAATCTCTAGTGTCTTCATGTGTACCATTGGGTTATGGAGTCATGCTACCCAAAAATGAATGGCATCAAAAATAGAAACACATAAAACAAAATAGAATTAAAAACTGTACAAATATACATATATACATATGCAATGATCTGATACTTCAAGAGTTGAAGTGTTTCAGATGTTGCCCATTGTGAGGCAGAGAAAAGAGTGTGCCATCTTGATATTTTAGCAAAAAGTTATTTTCACCAATGTGCTGATGAATTGTAAATGGGCCTCTCTAAAGGGAGTCAAACTTTCCATACATCCCCTTTGGTTCTCTCCTTTTGTCCCACAATAGGACTTGATCTCCAATCTGGAAATCACGATTTCTGGCCTTCTGGTCAAAGAGTTTCTTTACCAGACTTTTATGAGCAGCAATTCTGTCTACCACCATGGTTCTCTGTTCCTCCAGCTTAGTCAGGCACATGATTCTTTTATCAAGAGAGCTTTCATATGTCTGATCTTCAATTGCCTTTGCCAATTTCAAGGTTGGCAATTCTAAGGTGATTGGTATCTCAGCATTGATACCATAAAGAAGTTGAAAAAGAGATACCAATTGCCCTCTTTGGTGTGATTCTATCTACCCACAGAGCATCGACCAATGCTTTATGCCATGTTCTTTGATTGTCATCTGCCAGCTTCTTGATAATAGTTATCAGATTCTTATTGCTGGATTCAGCTTGTCCATTCTCTTGTGGAAAATAATCAGAAGAGTGAGAGAGTGTAATTCCATAATGGAAACAAAATTGTGTAATTTCCTGAGAGGTGAAACAAGTTGCATTATCAGTAACAATTTTGATTGGAACTCCAAACTTGGAAATGATATTCTCTTTGAAAAAGTTGCATACAACTTTTGAAGTAACATGCTTAGTTGGGATTGCTTCTACCCACTTGGTGAAATAGTCAGTTGCTGTAAGGACATAATCATGTCCAGCACTTGAAGATGGGTTTATGATCCCAATAAAATCAAGTCCCCATTGTTGGAAAGGTTCTTCTATGATCACTAGCTTGAGAGGCATAGCAGCTAACTTGGGTCGTCCAACAAATTGTTGACAGAGTTCATATTTCCTCACCCACTTATGTGCATCTTAGAAAAGAGTTGGCCAGTAATACCTGGCTTGCAGAATCTTGTGAGCAATCATAGGAGAAAAAAATGTCCTCCACAGGCCAGATTGTGGAAAGATTTCAAAAGCTGGCTTTGTTGCTCTTTGTCTACACAGTGAAGGAATACTCCATCTATGCTTCTCTTGTACAAGCCGTTGTCCCACAGGACAAATATTAGCATCTTTCAACTTGATAGTCCTCCTTTATTTGTAAGACAAATGAGTAGGACATTCACCATAAGTAAGGAAATGAACAATACCTGAATACCACTCATTGGTAGTGGAGACAAAAAGGACTGTTGGTGTTTCTTCCACTTCAGTTTCTTTATGATGTGTGTCTTATGGCTTATTGTCAATAATTAATTGGCATAGGCCTTTACCCCTGATCAGCTTTGTTGGCTTGATGTCTAAATCAAACTCTTGGATCTTTGCAATCTAATTACCTCTTTTCGTGTCAAACTCCTATTTAGTTAATATAGACTTGACTTTAGAGTCATGAACTAAGGCAGTAGTGTGTGAATTCAAAATATAGAAGCAAAAATATTTGACTGCTTTCACCAAGGCATAAGCATGCTTCTCTATATTTGAATACTTCATCTCATGGGTTTTGAGAGGGCAACTCATGAAAGAGTTAGGAGATTCCATACCCTCCTTGTCATGTTGAACAAGAATTGTTGAAAGAGTGTTTTCAGATGCATAGCTGTATATGATGAAATACTTGTTGTAATCTGGACAAACTAATGTAGGGGCGTGAGCAATGGCAATTTTGATATCCTGAAATGTTGATTTACCTTCTTTAGTCCAGCTGAAGACGGTCTTCCCTTTCATCATGTTCACAATGTGTCTAGTCTTCTCAACAAATTCAGGGATGAATCTCCATAAGAAATTCAACTTTTCAAAGAAAGAATGAACAATATTCTTACTTGTAGGCAAATTAAGCTCTTGAATAGACTTGACTCTATCTGAGTTAATTTTTATGCCTTCTTTAGACATAATGTGTACAAGGAGTTTTCCCTCTATTACTCTAAAAATAGACTTTTTAGGATTTAAGAAAATACCATTCTGGCGGCAGTGCTCCAACACTTATTGTAGGTGGTGTACATGATCAGATCAACGCTTTGAAAAGACAGTCAAATTGTCAAGGAATACCACTATGAATTTATCAATCTCATCTTTGAAAGCCAGATCTATAGCTCTCTGAAAACTAGCACCAGCATTTATTAGACCAAAAGGCATTCTCCTATATGCAAATGTATCCCAAGGTGTGGTGAATGTAGTCTTGTGTTGGTCTGCTTCACCAACTTCAACTTGATTATAACCTGAAAAGCCATCCAGCATTGATAATATCTCTGCACCTATCACTATTTGAAGCACTTGATCCATAATTGGCAAAGGATAATTATCCTTCAAAGATGCTTGATTCAGATTTCTGAAATCTACACAAATACAAATTTCATCATTCTTCTTCTTTACAGGCACTATGTTTGCAATCCATGTAGAATGATGGATTGAAAAGATGATTCTAGCATTTAACATCTTTTGTATCTCAGATAGAATAATACCTGATATTTTTAGATTATATTGTCTGAATTTTTTTTTGTATGGCATTGAATCAGCCTTGAGAGGAAAGTTATGACGAATTTTATCTGGTCTGAGAGACTTCAAGTCTTCATAAGAATATGCTAAGACATCCATGTATTGACAGAGTAAAGAGGTGAACTTGAATATTTCTTCAGGGGTACAACACTTACCAATATTGATCATCTTGGGATTTTCTTCAGTAGACAAATTTACTTGATCGAATCCTTGAGAGAAACTCAAGTCTGTTTGTTGTTGTTTAATGAATCTATCATGTTTGTCAAACAACTTTCAAGAGAAACCAGGCCTTTGAAAATTTTGTTTCCTTTCAACTGCAAGAATTCTTTATTTATGTTTGGGCTAGATTCAGACACAGATTCATTCTTTTGAGGTTCACTGCCTTCAAAACATAGTTGTTCAAAGTTGTCTTTACATTCCAAAAAGGCAATGATTTGATGTTTATCATTGAATACTTGCTAATGATTAGCATTGTCAAGAACACTTGGTCTATAGACCAGCTCAATGGTATACCTATCTCATTTGAAATCTGAATGAGAAACTAAAAGAGTTCCTGAAACAACAAGTGCATCAGCTCTATCATTAGACTCTCTGGGTATGGCAGAAATGTTGAAAGCATCAAAACTTTTAATTTGGTCCCAAACCAAGTTACGATAGTGGCGTAATATTTCATTCTTAGTTTGGTATAAATTCCTCACTTGATAAACTATTAATTCAGCATCTCCTTTGGCATGAAGAAACTTGATGCCTTTTTTTTTAGCAGCTTTCATGCCCAGCAACAAAGATTCATATTCAGATTTATTGTTAGTGTTGCTAAACTGTAATTTGTAAGATGAAGGGAACATATTTACTTGAAGAGATATCAAAACAATCCCAGCTTCTGAATCGGTAGAGGAACAGCTGCCATCAAATTCTAAAGTCCATATTTCATCTGATACTGACTTTTCTTTAGACTTTCCTTCATCAAAAATGGAGAATCTTTCTTGGTCTGTACTGCAGCCTACCAATTTTTTTGTTGTTTTTATTGAACTGATTTCTGAGTTGATACTTTCAAGTGTTTCGTGCACTTCATCTGTAGATAGAAAATAGTTACCCATATCTGCAGATTCAAAAAGAATTTGAGCTTCAGGGGCTGATGTCTGAGTGACCACATATTTTTCTTCCTTTTCAGGGAGCAATCTCTTCATCACACCTTTGACAGGGATCCTTGCCTCAGATAGATCCATGATTAATTCTCCTCCCATGTCCTTACAAAAATTTCATTCAAACAAAATGCCATAAGATGCTGGGACATCAGCCACTAAGATAGTCATCTTGATTCTCTTATCTGGGAAGGTTGCAAATGCAAATTAGGCATCTTTGATTTGCCTCAGCAATGGTACTTGCTTATTCTCTATGGAAAAACATCTCCCAAATGTCTTGGTCAGTGTGAAACCAAGGTATTTGGCCACTTTAGCAGGCATGACATTGTCTAAAGCTCCAAAATCAATGATGAAATTATTCAGTTGATATCTATTTATCAGCAATGAGACATAAAAAGGTTCAGTCCTGCCAGGAGCAGCAGGGGGAGCGGTGACAAAGTTGTTCTTGGTGAGTGCCTTTTTGGCAGCATCATGTGTCACTTTGGGAATCGCTCATTTAATAAGGATGTTCTAGTTTTTAACACATTGAACCAGTCTGTCTAATTATTCAGGATGGGACTGCAGAAATTCAAATTCAGACATTTGAATTTTGGTTCTCTTTATATGGTCAATGATATCAAATGTCTGGAATGAGATAGAAGTAGAGGATGGGAGTTCATCCTTTTGATTTTTTAAAGGGGGAGGATTGGACTGCGAAATTGAAGTAGAAGGTGTAGGGACATTTGGGGTACTTACCTTTCTTGAAACCACCGGGTCCTTTGGCTGGAAAGGAAGAGTGGATCCCCGCTTAGCAATTGAAACTGTTGGTTGAATTCGCTCCTCTGCTTTTTCTTTATCAGCTTGTTGAGATGATTAATTCTTAGACTGAGTGAATACAACATACGACCCCTCAGTTGCATGGCCTTCACTTCTGGGTTCATCTTGATAGTTCAAGAAACCAATATGGGAATCTCCAGCTAATTTTTTTCTTCTTCAATAAAGAAATTAGCATCATCTTCAAGATTTAACTCAGGCTGGAATGAAAAATCTGCTTCAGCTTCAAGATATCCAACTGTTGAGTTATTTGGAGGTGCTTCAAGAGTGAGGTTCCTCTGTGGGGGAGGAAGGCAATTTTGTTGTCCCTAATTCCTAGTAGCATTACCTTGGTACGCTTGATTTTAGAATGTCCTCCTGGGCATATCTCTATATGCAGGAGCAGATGGCATCCCTTGCACCATTTTCTTTCTTAGAGCTAGCATTTCAATTGCTAGCTTTTATACTATTAGGTCAGTTGTGACTGCAGGGGAGTACTCAGAAGATGAAGAGGATTTACCTTTATTAGGGTCTCTCCTTATCTTTCCTGTCAAGATAAGGTCATCTTCTATCTCAGTAGCCAAGTCCTGAGTAGCAACAAGGTCTATGTGTCTGGCCCGTCTCACCAAAAAACTCACTTCAGGTAGTTGTGAGTTGATAAAGAAGCATTTGAGGTTCTGAAGTATTGGTTAGGTGACCATGGGAATCCTGTGCCTCAGCTTGTCAAACCTGGCAATAAAATCCCTCATAGGCTCATGAGGCTCTTTCTTCATCTGAGTGAGTTGGGCTAGTAAGGCATGTGCATCTTCTATAGGCTTGAACCTGGCTTCAAATTTATCTTTTAGAGTGTCCCAATTAGTCACTGACCCAGCCTGCAGGTGGTAGAACCAGTCTGCAGTAGCGCTTTGTAGTGTCTCCACGAATAGCCTGACCACTATGTCTTTAAATTCCACACTTATTACACTGCAGGCTATGCTAAAAGCTGTAATGTGTTCATCAGGATGAACCTTCCCATCACTGAAGAATTTGGGGAAATTTTTCTTTAAACTGTGTGGAAGCTCATGTAGAGGCGGAGTCAAATTTAGGGGACCAAAAAAACTATCCCAGGGTCCTTGAGCCATGATTTGATTATGCAAAAGTGGGATCACTAATCCAGGTGGAGTGTGGGCAGGCAAGGCTCGACCAACAGTTCGTCTAAGGTGAGATTGTGGAGGAAACAACTCAAAATTACGCTGCTGCACCAACTCAAAAGTAGGGTCAACAACACCTTGAGATTTTTGGCCTCTGGTATAACGTGAATTTGCCAGATTGTAGAATAAAAATTGGAAAAGAGCAGGATCTGCTTCAGCTTGAAGTTTGAGACTTCAAACTGCACGCTCTTCCCTAGCAGAGTTGCCAAAAACTGTTAGTTGAATATTTTGTCGATCAACGTACTGATAAGCAAAATAGGTCTAATCAGCCAAAGTAGGAAGATTAGTCATTTAAATGTGTAGGTTTACCACATCAGAAAGACACTGATCTCTCCTCTCATCAAGGGGAGGTTCCCTATATATATATATATATATATATATATATATATATATATATATATAGAAAATAATACTCATGGGTAGGACAAACCATCCATCTCTCTTTTTTCATAGATGATGTGTGCGGATCAAAGAAAAAACTCAAGAGAAATGACAGATAGTACTCCTCTTCTTTCAGAAGTACTATTCAGCAAACCACAAGAATACTCCTGGTAGTAACAACAAAATGTAGCAAAGCATGTAATAACCAGCAAATCGAGATGCAACACAAAGTCTTCACCTAGATTGCTTAAGAGTAAGATACGAAGGACAATGAGGGCACAAAGTCGCCCCAAGGTCTTTTACACAAAAATGAAAATAAAACACACTAAAGGCAATTATGGGGGCACAAAGTCTCTCCACAGTTGACTCTTTAGGACACCTTCTTGACTGTTGTCACTAATTCTATTTATTGAATTAAAGGAACAGAAGATATATTGAAGAAAAAGACATGAGAACAGTTTCTTCAACAACAAAGATATTACAACACAAATTCTGAAAAACCACTTGCTTTTTTATTCCAGTAACAAAATATGATCGACAATCTGAGATCAAAGTCTCAATAATGCCTTACAATTTGGGTAGAGTTTCATTCTAATTGTCAAAAAAAAAGAGATCCTATTTATAATAGAAGAGAGTTCCTTATATAGCCTCTTCAAGAAGGACTCGAGAATTGTAATACATCATGTTGCATTGGAATCTGTTAAGAAGACAGGCCGAAACTTAGGGGCATTTTACCCATTTGATTTTATCAATGTGGGGAAACAAGTCACGCTTATTGAAAGTTTGCAACTTTCAATGTCTAGATGGTGATCTGATCTTATCTTCATCGTTCCTCCTTTTCTGGTTAATTGAATCGAGTCTTGGATTCAGTTTGTTGTTCTGTTCCTTCCCTGCTTTCTGCTGGTCTTGGCCTTGAAATTTGTGAATGTATTCTAGTCTATATGTTCAAAGGATCAATGGCTAGTTCACTGTGTTGAATTTGACGTTTTCAAGCATGTCATTCCTTTGTCCTTTTTTGGCTTTTCTGTTTGGCACTTTTCTAGATTGAACTTGCCCTTTCGGGCCTTAAGAAATGACCTGTTTTGAGTCGGGAACAGCCCCCTGCAAGGGTATCTACACTTCAGGCAGTCTTTGAATGGCCTTCAGGCTTCTTCAGGGTTCTTCGAGCGTTGAACCAATTTTTGAACGATTCTATTGAACCACGGCTTTGAACCATTCCTTTGAACCAAGGCTTTGAACCTCTTGTTGAACTTGCCTTTGAACCATGTGTTTGAACTAACCGTTGAACCAAGTTTTGGTTCAACGGTTTAAACAAAGCCTTGAACTGATTGATGAATTGTTTGATTGAACAAAAGGATGAACCAAAGCATTGAACCGCTTGGTTGAACTGAGACATTTAACCATTCCTTTGATTTAACCCGCCATTGAACTGAAAGCATTGAACTGATTGAACCTGGAACTCGTTGAACTTGTAGAAATGAGCCTGTTTGCAGAGTCCATAGAAACCAAGTCCATAATTTTCTCTAACCTTGAAAGAGTCCGTAGATTTCAACTTGTAGAAGCCCATTGAACTTGACCTGCTGAGTCCGTAAATTTTTGAGAAGCTTGAAAAATTAGAAATTTGAATGTCCAGGACAAATTTTGAAAAGGGAAGAGACAATTTTGGTCTGTTCAAATGTTGTCCCAAAAATGAGTGATATTTTTTGGGGGACAACACTCTGTATAGGATTATCCCAAACTTTTGAGTGCACCTATGTTTGGTTTTTTTGGGTTTATTCCTACGTGCATAAATTCTAAAACTCTGTATTGTGCTTATAATGATTGATTTATGATGCAAACCCTAATCCCCCTTTCAAGTAGGGTATGAGATGAAAAGAGTGTTTGTTAGTAGGATAGGTTGGACATCCTCAACACCCCATTGTGAAGAGAGTTATGTACATACTAATACTCTAAGGAGGGATCAAACCTAATTTAGTTCTCCCCACATAAGTGCTAGTGCAAGTGTAAGTGATGCTAGTATGATAGTGGCCTTGAGTGCCTTCATTGTGCTTAAGATTATAAATTTGGAAAATATGAACTTGGGGTTTTTGTAGATGGTAGTATTCAAAATTAGGTGATGTATAGGTACATGTAAAAATACTGAAATTTATCAATTCCTGGCTCCGATCTTGCTTGATCACCTTCTTGATGCTTTTCTTTATTCACTAGGTTGAATCTTCAACAAGAGACTTTCAACTTTTCACTAGGCTTTGTAGCCTCCTCTACTATAAATATATTTATCAAACACCATGGATTCATAGCTCTATATCATTATATCTTTCCTAAACACCTCAGTCATCCACACAACTCATTCCATTAATTCTCCTTGTCACCTTCTAATCACTCATTCACTAGCTCCTCATAAGTACACACCTCAAGGTATAAAACACCAAATCATGATATTAGCCTCATGAACATAACCTACCTTCTTAAATGATATCGTATGTGCTTCATATAATTTCCTAAACCACTTTTTTCCTCTCATTAACTCTCCATCCTTCCATTGCACTCTTCAACCTCATTAATGCCACCATTCCCTTATAACCTTTTTTTCACCTTTTCCATTTGGTTGAATAATTTATAAGTGCCCTTAAGGATATAATTCTATTTTTTATACCCTTTATCTTGTTACAATCCACCATAAAGTTTCAAGGTCTAAATCCTTATTTATATAGTACTTTCTTTGTTATCACCTTCTCGATTAGGCCTTCTAGCCCTCCATTCACTAGCCCAATCATCAAAACCATACTAGACCGTATGGTACCAAACTAAAACCACCTTAATCCTTATTCACATATCAAATCATGTTAGATTACAAAGTTTCAATAAATTCCTACAGTTAGAACAGAAGATACAAGGTTTTTACTTTCTAAACCCTAATTGTTTGACTATAGGGGTCGAGAGGTTTCTAAAATTCATTTTCTTTAGTTTGAGGTCATTTCACAATAAAAGGAGACCTTGATAAGGTTTGTCCTACCCATATCCATTTTTCCAAATACCTTAAGATCCTTTATCAATCTTTTTATACTCACAACGATGCAAATTATAGAATATTGTGTTCTTTGGTATGACTGTGTAAGGGTTTCATGGGTTTGTGTACATTCAAAAGGTTAAAAGACTTCACAATGGTCATTATCCAGACCTTATTATATTTTAAATCAAAATAAGATCCAACCAACACTATATCCTTTCACCTTCTCAAATATATACACTTCTCTCTTCATTATGACTGTGCAAAAATAAGGTGTTGACTATGTTAACAAGGTTTATCATTCTTATGGATAGTGCATTGAACTTGTATCATTGAAATTGCAATAAAAACTTCTCATATATCATCCCCTCAACCACACTATAGCTTCATACCATCATCTCAATCATTATAAGAACATAAACTTACCTTTATGCTTAATTGTCATAAGCATGGAATAGGGTTAAAGGACAAAGGTGTCCTTTTTTGGGTTCATTTTGTTATAAACACCATCTTCAATCACCATGAGTTCTATGTGATTTAAAATACCTTTAGGATAACATGCCATGAAAGTTATTTCTTTGTTTCTCCCTTAATAACTTATCCTTTTCTTTTATGACTGTAACCTACAATTTCCTACTTGACTTTCATCTACAGTCCATTTCTCTTACCTGCAACCATACACAAACTTTGACATGATCATGGCCTCAAGGTCATTTCAATGTCAATATGTAACTAATAACAATCCAATGCTATTCAAATGAAGCATATGAACACACAACAATCTTTTCTTATTCATTTGAATCATCATCTGTTACATTTGTAGTCTATTCATGGACTTGTCAACTTTCTTGAGGAGTTTTTACATTCTTCTTTTCTTTGGTTTCTTCTCCTCCTTCTCAAAGCTATATATATCTCTCTTTGCTTAATCTCCCACATGCCACACTAACTTCCAACTTCCATTTTCAATCCAACTTCTTTGTTGGTTTGGGTGGTTACCAAAACAAGATTCTTACATGCTCACTCAACGTGAGAATGGTAGTTATATTAGTTAACATAACTCTTGATTTTCAACCTTAATGACTTAGACATATAATGTCATCTATTATAACATTTTAGGACCATCTAATCACTCACCTAACCTCTTCTCTCATCATTGAACTCATATGACCCTGTTATGCTTGGGTCTCATAGTTTGAAATTCAAATTACAATTTAGAGGGAAAACTCCACATACTCATAAACACACCCTTGATGACTCACTTTGACTCCTAAGACAACAAATGGATCCTAAAGGACCCCACACACATACCTACACACAAAAATACTTTATCTACGACTCCTAACTATTACATATCACTTCAACAAGTGCAAATGGTGCTTTGATTACTAGATGCTCCTGTATCATACTCCCTACGAGGGAGAAAATTGAATTATAATGTCTTGTTTCTTACCTTCTAATTTAGTCTTTGGGGATCTTCCATGCTCACTTTACTGCTGCTTCTCCTTTCTTGTTCTTTTCTCTTGATGAAGTTCTTGTATTTATGGTTTTTTGCCTTATCTAGTCTCCCTATCAACTCTTCCTCTACCTCTATGAGGTGTACCAGCTACTGTACCTCTTTTTTTTATGCATGTTCCATATTTCCCAAGTCAATTTTTCCTTCATCATCCTTTTCTGCAAACAAATGGTTCTTATTCTTCTTCTTTACTCTTGTTCTATGGCCTTCATTATTCTCACTCGGTGCTTGCTTCTTTAGGTATTTTGGCTTCTTGGCACTATTGGTTCCTTCTTCTAATGGCCTCATAGGCATTTCCATCTTTGTCTTTTGTTCAAGATTGTTCTCTTTTGTTGCCTCTTCATTACACTTTACCATCTCTCGATGTCTCTTCACACAATCTTGCCCATCTTGCAAGAATAACCTCTCAACCAATTCTTCTTCATCATGCTACAATATTGTTTGGCACATTCTTGTCTTACCATGATTATGCATGTCAATAAATAGCTCAATTGTAACTTTACACATGTAATAGATTACCTTTTAAACTTGTTCATGCTTCAATTGCTTGCTAGCTAGTGTGCTTGCTTGTGGATTTTCTTGCATAACTCTTTGTGCTTACTTATGTCACTCCATTATTGATTCCTTTTTGAGTTAATCCATGAGCTTCTCTTATTGTCCTTCATCTATATGCAGCCATTTTTATGGACTGAAAATCTTTTCTATATCCTTCAATTCCTCCTCTAACATGAGAGCATCTACCTCTCCACAATCTTCATCAAATTTTGGAGCATATTGTTCTTCACCTCATTGGGAACCTTGATTCACCACTTTTCCTTGGAATCTCCCATTCATGAGAGTCAGATCAATCTCATTATGATGCATATCAAGTTTGTTAAGAACTCTATGAGGTGCTTCATTTTCATCTTTCCTTTTCACAAGTTCATTCATCAATGTTATTGTTTCTATATACAAGATATATTCACTATTTGAAATGTCTTCATATATATCATCATAAATAACATTAGAAAGCAAATATTGAGATCACTTAGCCTCTTCACACTTGTCATCTTATTCACACAGTTGCAACATCATCTTTTTGTCTTTGACTACCTCTACTATGTCTTCTCTTTGCCTCTTAGACATGCAATATTCCTCTATCTTCATGCTTTCTTGGAGTGTACCTTCAATATTATCTTTGTGCACTCTCTCCTTGCTTTACATGACCCATTTTATGCCTTGTACATTCTTATATTACAATTTGATTCTGACCTCTCCTTCATGCTTCTTTGCTTGACAAGTTGTCATGTCAACTTGATGTAACCTGCCTTTTCTTTCTTCTCTCCTCATTTGTTCTTGTCTTTCACTTGAATCTTTACCTTGCATAACCTATTGCTTGAGGTCTTCCTTTTTCACCTCACCAACTGATTGGTTGAGCCACTTATGCACCACATAACCATACCCTTGTACCATCTTTGAGGGATGTACCTTGTTTTTATTTCTTCCAATATGCATGTTAGATTCTTTCTTTTCAAATTCACAATCATAATCAATGCTTAAGCATTCATTTACCTCTATATAGGACTGATGCAAGCTCATCTTCTCTCTCATGTCTTCATGTTTTGCCTTCATGTCTTCTTGGTTAGCTATCTTTTCTTCCTTGTATGCTTGTTCTCTTACTTCAGTTGTAATGCTTGTCAAAGCATCATGAAATTACTCTTCCTCCTTATCCTTAGAATTTTAATGTTCTTCAATGTTTGCCATCTTGACTTCTACAAATAGTTCTCTTCCCTTGTCATCTTAATGGGTGATGTACTTGATCCATTTCTCATAAGTCTTAAGGTCTCATTATTGACCTTCATCAATCTTTCCTTCATAACTGCATACACACACTTAAAAGTAATAATAAAATATAAAACAAGAGACCACATAGTCTCCATGAATGCCTCTTTATTGGACACTCTTCTCTTCTCCTTGTCTTCTATCTCAAGTGCTTCTCTTGGAAATTATCTCTCATTGTTATCCTCAATGAGAAATATTTTCTCCACTTCTTTATCTTGTTTCTCTCTTAGAAACTCTTGATCTCTCATACCTCTATGGGTTATACTCTCTCTTTTCTTCTTTTCCCTTAAGACACTCATATTGTGTCTGTTCTCTCTCTTAAGTTGCTCTATGGTACACTTCAAATTCTTCTTCATGCTACAACCAAGACATTGGCTTCCTTGATCTTTCATGAGCTTCACCCTGAGATCTATCTTCTCCAAACTATACCCCAACTCTCTTCTTATCTCTTTCGCCTCTTCTTCTACATCCATCTTCTTTCTTTCTCTTCACTTTCTAGGCATTGTTTATACCACTCTCTTAGAAAGATACCTACTTGCCTCTTAGATATATCTTAGATATTAGTCTCTTTCTCTAGTCCTTTTTTTAGGACTTATATTATCTCCCTTAACTCTCTCTTGGATATTTTCCCTTCTTTCTCTCTCGAGCTTCAATGCCCACTTCACTTTATCTTCTCTAGTTCTCTTGACTAGTTCAAGTCCTTCCACTGGACTTATGGGCTTTAGTCCTCTCTTCACCAATTCTGTAATTTTGTCTATATTGACCTCAATAGGCCATGCCTACACCACCTTATTTTCCCACAATACTTTTCAATGTTATCTCATGAAATCCTCATAACATTATTTGCCGCTCTCAATTCAATAGTCTAAAAGAACTCAATACAAAATCAAACCAAGATCTCACCTTGCTCATATACCAAATAATGCAGAGGTACATGGAAAAATACTGAAATTTATCCATTCCTAGCTCTGAACTTGATTGATCAACTTCTTGATGCTTAGCTTTGTTCACTAGGTTCAATATTCAATAGGAGACTTTCAACTTTTCACTAAGATTTATAGCCTCCTGTACTATAAATCTATTTATCAAACACCATTGAGTCATATCTCTCTAACATTAAATCTTTCCTAAACACATCAATCATCTACATAACTCATTCCATTCATTCTCCTTATCACCTTCTACTCGCTCATTCACTAGTTCCTCACAAGTACACACCTAAAGGTATAAAACACCAAATCTTGATATTGGCCTCATGAACACAACCTGCCCTCTTGAATGATCTCTTATGTGCTTCATATACTAACTCAACCCCTTTTATCCTCTCATTAACTCTCCATCCTTCCCTTTCACTCTTTAACCTCATTAGTGCCATCGTTCCCTTGTAGCTTTTTTTCACATTTTCCCTATTTTTGAACAATATATAAGTTACCCTAAGTATCTAGCTCCATATTTTTATACCCTCTATCTTTTTACAAGCCCCCATAAATTTTTTAGGTCTAATTCCTTGTTTAGATAGTACTTTCCTTTGTTAACACCTTCCCAATTAGGCCTTCTAGCCCTCCATTCACTAGCCCAGTCATCAAAACCATACTAGACCATATGGTACCAAAATAAAACCACCTTAATTCTTATTGACATATCAAATAATATCAAGTTATAAAGCTTTAATGAATTCTTATGGTTAGAATATAAGAAATAGGGTTTTTACTTCGCAAACCTTGATTGGTTGATTGTAGGGGTCGAGAGGCTTCAAAATTCATTTTCTTTAGTTTGAGGTCACTTCACACTAAACTAAGACCTTAATAAGGTTTTTCCTACCCATTTCCACCTTTAAAGATACCTTATTAACCTTTTTTCAATCTTTTTATACTCACAATAATTCAAATTATAGAATACTGTGTTCTTTGGTATGACTGTGTAAGGGTTTCATGGGTCTGTGTACATTCAAAAGGTTACAAGACTTCACAATGCTGATTCTCCAGACCTTATTATATTTTCACTCTAAATAATATCCAACCAACATTATACCCATTCACCTTATCAAACATATACACTTTTCTCTTCATTATGACTGTGCAAAAATAGGGTGTTGACTATGTTAACATGGTTTCTCATTCTTATGGATAGTATATTGAACCTGTATAATTGAAATTGAATTAAAACCTTCTCATCTACCATCCACTCAACCATAATCTACCCTTATACCATCATCTCAATTATAATCACATTCTATATTGTAATAACATCAACTTACGTTTATGCTTGATTGTCATAAGAATGAAATAGGGTTAAAGGACATAGGTGTGCTTTTTTAGGTTCCTTTCATTCTAAACACCATCTTCAATCACCATGAGGTCTGTGTGATTTCAAACACCTTCAATATAATGTTCCATGAAATTTATTTATTTGTTTCTCCCTTAACAACTTCTATAATCCTTTTCTTTTATGACTGTAACCTACAATTTCCTACTTGGATGTCATTTATAGTCTATTGCTCCTACCTGAAACCATACACAAAATTTGACATGATAATGGCCTCAAGGGCCTTTCAAAGACAATATGTAACTAATAGCAATCTAATACTGTTTAAAAGAAGCATAGGCACACACTAATATTTTCTTACTCATTTGAATCATCATCTGTTAAATTTGTAGTCCATTCATGGACTTGTCAACTTTCTTGAGGAGTTTTTACATCGCTTCTTTTCTCTGGTTTCTTCTCCTCCTTCTTAGAGATCTCTCTCTCTCTCTCCTTACTCTCCCACATGCCACACTAACTTCAACTTTCCCTTTTCCATCCAACTTCTATGTTGGTTTGGGTGGTTATTAAAACAATATTTTTACATGCCCACTCAACGTGAGAATGGTAGTTGTATTAGTTAACATAACTTTTGATTTTCAATCTTAATGACTTAGACATATATTGTCATATATTATGACATTTCATGACCATATAATCACTCACCTAACCTTATATCTCATAATTAAACTCATATGACCACTTTATGCTTGGGTCTCACAATTTGAAATTCAAATTAGAATTTGGAGGGAAAACTCCACATACTCACAAACACACCCTTGATGACTCATTATGATTCCTAAGACAACAAATGGATCCTAAAGGTGTTAGGGATAAAGTTAGTCCTCATAGTAACTTATATGTTGTAATATGAATAATTACGTGATAAATAATTCATTATTACAAATAGGTTATTTTTTAGTCATATGTGGTTAGTAGTTAGTTATCAAAATATTGTTATAAACAGTATTACTATAATAGATTATAATATATTATTTGTTAAGATATATTATTATGAGTTATAACTATATATCGTATATAGATTTTGCATAATCAGAGGGATTTTGGGATGATAAAATGATGAGAGATTATAGGAATGATATTCCTATGTATATGTGTAATGTCCTGAATGATTTTATAATAAGAGTGTGTGATATAAAATATGGTGTGTTTAAAATAATTTTGATATTTCCTGTGTTCAGGTTCAATTGTCTCTGTGTGTGCTTCCATATATTTGCATGATTTTATGAAGACTCTGATAATACCTATCATCTCGTATCAGAGTAGGTGGATCTAGCCATGAGAGTCTGTAGAGGAAACCATTGGTTTAAAAAAAAATAATTGGCTGAGTGGAAAATATGAAGGCTTGATGCTTCTGCTATTGTTGATTCAAAGAGTAGACAAAATCAACTCATCTCACCATCAACTTGCAGAACCTTGATGACACAACTTACTAATCCATGCATTCCAAATCTCCATCATGACTTCCAAATCTACATATAGCCTGTATTGGGAGTCATTTTGCAATCTACTCATGTCAAAGACCTATCAGATTTATCATATAGTCAATTCCATCTCTGTGTCAGAGATTGGCAAACAGGGATGAGAGAAGTCATTTGAAGCATAACCATCAACATCCCTCCACATCTCAACCATCCTACTATGACATCATTTGAAGTCATTTATGTGTTTTTCATCAAAACACAGACATGTGATCTTTATTGGCTATGTATGATGTTTGAGTGAATTACGTGCTTTGCAAATAAAGTTAGAGGATTGGGGTGTTGCATATTCAATATAATTTATTATATACCAAGATTGTTGTGCATGCAATACATATGTTTGTGTATGTATCAAGATTTTGTCAATGTACGTTTTTCCTAAGCAGTCACGTAATGTCTTTGGCATGAACTGTTGATGCAAGAGATGTACAAAGAAATCAAATACCACACAAAGTTTAGTCTAGTCACCATTCTCACCAAAATATTTGCACGGGTATGTCAGTTCATCCAGTCATATATGTAGTTTTTTAGTTATAAAGGTCTTTTAGTATCGTTTAAGATTTAATTTGGATAAAGTTAAATCATATTTATATGATCATTATAAATAAGTAGTTTAGTCGAAGAATTTTAAGAGTCATTTATATATTAAAAGTCTTGTCATTTATTTATTAGAGTCATGTCATTTATTTATTAGTATATTATCATCTCTTGAGTCAAATAGTTATTAAAAGTCCTTTATGTTTCAAGGTTATTTGGTATTTTAATCCATTTGTCAAAAGAATCAAGTCAAATAATTCATATAAGTATTATTTGGGTCCAAACTTTGTCAATGTGTCATTTTATTTTTAGTATTTTAATTTGTCAAAATAAATAAAAAATTAAAAAAGCAAGTCAAGAATCAAAAGTCATCGAGTCAATTTTTGTAAAAGTTATGTCAAAGTTATAAAAGTTAATCCCATTTTATGTAAGAGACGTATTATCACTTGTACATGATGTCCCAAGTCATATGTCCAAACTATGGGGGGATTTATCCTTAATAAATTCATGCATCTGAGCTTCATGACATCATTGGATGAGTAAGAAACAACCTACTAGAGGTTGGAGGATATTGGAGGATGGAGGCTCTCTACGCCTCTCTTTAGCCACTAATGAAGGGGTGCTTTTTGTTATAGTGGTGCATATATATATATATATTCAACATTTGTATGTGTGACAAATAAGAAGTGAATTTCCTATTTTCTCACATAGGGCATGCATAAAAAAGGTGTTTAGAAGAAACAAGAATGTGGTAATAGTTAGGAGAGCAGCTACTACAGAGATCCCGTGACTGCCTTACTTCTTTATGGAGATGATCTACTAATGACACATCTGTTGTGGTCACATAAAGTAAATGCAGGATGTGTTTCTTTGTATAGTAGTGGTCATGTACAGTAAGATTGCATTAGGAGTATGCAGACCTAAAAGTATGTGATGACATACAGTTTTATTCATGCTAATTCTTGGAGGCAAGAGTGAAAGTTGAATATGTGTTCCCTTAGTGAATGGTTGATGGCAGATGTTCCTATTCTAAGTTCCCACATTGATTTGATTTATGTTTTCTTGACAGTGAATGGTAGATAAAAAGTTGATGTGTTCATTACTTTCATTAAGTCTTATGAAACACAAATTACCATGTAAGGCCTAAGGGGGGAATGTTAGGGAAAAAGTTAATCCTCATAGTAATTTGTATGTCATAATATGAATGATTACATGAGTAATAATTCATTATTATGTATAGGTTATTTGTTAGTCATATTTGGTTAATAGTTAGTTATCAAAATATTGTTATAAATAATATTACGATAATAAATTATAATATATTATTTATTGAGATATATTATTATAAGTTATAACAAAATATCATATATAGAGTTTGCAAAATCAGAGGGATTTTGGGATGAGAAAATGATGAATAGGTTATAAGAATGATATTCCTATTGTAAACACTCGAAAATGTCTCCTCAACTAGTTTTTGATATCGCATCACCTTGGACCTATCATTTAACTATCCACATAGTTAATTAACCCTTAAAGACATTTCTAAACTTTGAAATTTATTAACACACCTATGACACTTTAGCAACATCAACTTAGACTCATTTTAACATTTTTATAGTTAGGGGTATGACCATTGATGGTTAGCCTAACCGTTGATGGTTAGCCCGATCGTCGATGATTAGGTATCCAAACCTGCAACACAAGAAACATCCATTTGTAGGCCAGGCATGCATGGGAAAAATGGAAACTTTCCCATGCACACCTCACATCTTTCCTTCTCTTCGAATTGACATCTTTACCCTGGACCAACTTAGAAACTTTATCTCTCCTTACTTATGGGTTTTATGATATAAACGCAAGGCTCTTGGAGAAGATGGGAATCGAGAAAATTTACATCCAGGCTCTCTTGTTTTCTTTGTGTAGGCATCCAAGACCCCGAAACTCTATCCACATGACTTTTAAAGACTGGAGTACTATTATGTTGCCTAACTTCTTTCAGGTTTCAACTATCACCTACTTGGCATCACACATGTATCTTTCTTTTATTTTTAGTATTTTTCTTCTTCATCAGGGTTTTCTATTTTGATCAGTTCACCTACCCATCATTCTTTACATTAAGAACCCACATTTCACCCTCTACCCATCATTCACATTCCCTCAACTCCATTTTAACATATTACCTAGTTCCCATAGGTAATCATGATTATTTACCATAACCACGATGGTTACAATAACCATTGTCAATCACCTAACCGTGGACAGTCAAGACAATTATCGTTGATCACCCTGACCACCAATGGTTACCTGTCAGGTAAAATAATAGTTTGTTATTTTAAACCTCCTCACACCCCACTAGACCTTCTTTTGGATTCTAAACTATCTACAGACCTTGCTTAGATTCTCTAAACCTAACCTTGATACACTTGTGCATGGTATTAACCCACCAAACAGGTATGTTATTTATTTCTTACATAAGCATTTATGTTCTTACCAATTTATTACCTTTTATTTCTATTGTCAGAACATTTTTATCATTAGGGGAGTGGATTGATAGCCATCTAAGGGAGATTCAGCTTCTTGGATCTAGTGTGTTGCTAGGCAGTCCACCCTTCATACCCATCTAACAAACATGTTGATTTAGTGTGATCTTATTACATGTAGTCCTTCATGACTAAAAAAGATATCTCACATCGTTTGGTCATCAATGAGTGCAATGTTTACTAGGTACACACCTCTCATCTGTTATTTTTCTCCTTTTTGCTAAAAGTTAGAAATAGAGTAAGAAATAGTAGGAAACATTTTGGCATGCCTGGTGGGACCCCTTCTAGGTTCATAGTTTTATTCTAGGTATATAGTTGCATTAGAAAAAATTCATGTTCTTGCATTTCTGTTACTTCTAAATTTTAAAAGATAAAAAATTCTTTTCTCTCTTATTTTCTAAAAATAAAAAAGAAACAAAAAAGTTCATCGTAGAAATAGGTTGCATTTTCATCATGCATTAAGTACATTTTTAGTTGTTCCTTGTTTGCATGCAAAGACACCAAAAATTTGTTTTGGTTAAAATTAAGTGCATTCATTGTCTTACCTACTTAATGCTTAGCTCACCTAAAATAATTAAATGCATTATGAATTAAGTGTAGCTCACTTATGTTACACTACCAAACCACTTGCACAAAATAAACATCAAAATTTACTTGAGATAAGGCCCATTGGAATTTCATCACCTTTTCGATCACCTTACCTTACCCAATCATCCCACTTGGATTTCATCACCAAGGGGAGGACCCACTCCATTCTTTGGTATAGTATAAACTCTAGATAAATGGTATCTATTGGCCAAGCAACCCAACTCAGCTTTATGTTCATGAAGTGCAGGGAGCAAGCCCCCAGTACTAGGCCACATACCTGGTCTAGTATAGATTCTTTGAGCACCAAAATTTAACCTAAAACCATCCTTATATGGCCCTTCTAATACCTGACTTACAAGCCATTTTTTCCTTTCACATTTTTTAAGGCATAAGCCAAAAGTGATTTAAAATGAATCCTAGGATTAGTTGCGCTTTTAGTATGTGCTTTGTTTACTTTGGGATTTTCTTTGTTTACTCATTATTTGAGGTGGGAGGTTCATTATTTATTTCTAATTCTTCATATGGTCCTAACTAGACAACAAGTGAGAAATCAAAACAACCAACCACCATCTTCCTCTTCATCCTCATCCATGGATTACACCTCAAATTTTGATAAATCACCCCATGCTTCGCCTCAGCATTCTCCACTGCCTACCATGCCTCCAATGATTCTTGAGGGTGATCCAAATTTTGCCACCTTTCTAGACAAGAATCTAGTTGCTTTGCAATACTATCTTAATACCTTAGCCTACCGTACTTAGACAGCTTTAGTTCCTCATGTGGATCCACCCTATGGTATGCCACACCACCTCATGATTGGTGTTATATCAACCCAACCTTGTGTTATTCAAGCTTCTTCTTCTACCATTGGTTCATCTACCACCACCACCCAGACACTTGTTACCCCAACCAATACTTCTAGCATTGACTCAACTTTACCCCTTGTCACTTATACCCCTTTTTCCAGCATGATGTCTTCCATACCAATTTCTACTAGCAAAATCAATATACCAAATTCAACCTCCTTTCAGAGTTTGGTGCTCTCCATACCACAAACACTTCCACCCATTAACACTAGGGTGACTACCCATCAACAACTTACAAGCACTTTAGCATTACCAACCCAAACATTACCCCCATTAACCAACCCAAATGTACCCCTAAACCAACTACTATCAGTTCCTCTACAGGCCCCCATTATACCCTATCAATATATTCCCAACCCATAGGGATATTTTGCACCTTCCACTCAAGCCTTAATGCCTATTAGTCTTGCTAGGGCACTATCCCAACCTTAGGTCACCACATACCAATATGTGCCCACTTTTGTACCTCCTATCACATAGCAATTTATAGCTACAACCAACCTCAACAGAATTTAACACCAAATTATGTAGCTGCCTAACCCCAACTGAGCCTGATGAGAATTCTCACTGACAAGATGACCTAATTTGAGTCATCTATCTCTGGGTCCCATAACCTTTTATCCTACGACCAAATCTATAATGAACCTATCAACCCATCTGTCCCAATTTATGGTTATCCTCGTCAATGGGAGCTCCCCAAATTATCTAAGTTTTAGGGTAAGGAGGATCCATAGAAATATTTGAGGGAATTTCACCATTATTGTTACTTGATCGCATATGATGATGCCCTCCTCCTCTAAACCTTCCCTATGTCTCTATCAAGACCTGCCTTGGATTGGTATAGTGCCCTTCCTAGGCACTCTATCTTTTCATTCTCCCAACTCACCCAAATCTTCTTAGAACATTTTTTGGTGAACATATCTAAGAAGGTATCCATAATAGACCTTTATTCTATGAAGCAGTTTGATGATGAATCAATCGCCAACTTTGTTACACGATGGTGAGGAATCATTAATCAACTGTCCTTTTCACTACCCCAAACAAAGTTCATTGAACTTTTCTCTAAGGGTTACACAAAACACATTGCTCCCACCCTTTAGGTACAAACATTTAGAACCTTTGATGAAGCATTATAATGTCACACAAACTTGAAAACTGGACCTTAAACAAGGGTAAATTAAAATTATGAAATAAGAATTCCACTTTTAATCTCAATGACCCCTCTTCCACCAAAACATCAAACCAACCCAAAACAAAAGCCAAAACATCCACAAATTTAGTTTTCTTGAAAACTGTCCCACCTCCTTCCGTTAACCAATCACGTTAAACCACACCTTCCAACCCTTCTTACCCACCAAACCAAAATCAAAACTGGTTGTGCCTAAACAATTTGTGCTTATAGGAGAATATTATGCCTCTATGTTGGATAAATTGCTAAAATATAATGTCATCCAACTTCCTCCCATCAATCCACCTCAACAATTCGATCCCTCTCGCCCCATGCCTGGGTGATGCAATGAAAATGACCATTGTGCTTTTCATCAAGGACATGACATAAATTAATGTAATACTTTTAAAAGTCTCATACAAAACTTGATTAACAATTGTGAATTATCATTTGACAAACCCAATGTACCTTCTAATCATTACCTTGATATTTTTCACAAACCTTTTCCTACCATACTCCACCTACGCAACCTCATGACAAAAAACTTGAATTATCATCATCCCATGAGGCACACACAATCAACTTCATCATAAATGAGCCCATACTAGATGAGCCCCATATTTCTATTGCTCTTTCACTAACCTCACCTATGGAAGAAGCAAGTTCACCGCTTATCCCTTTAGATACCCAAATAGAAGAATTTATAGCCCCTGCATCTTTACTCAATGGAACTATACCCATACCCGCTTCTCCTCTTATGGAAGCAACTATTGATTTAACTACCACTTTGTCTAACCCACCAAATGGAATGGTAAAACCCTCTTATTTTCCTTTGGATACCCTAGTAAAGGAAGGAACCAAGACCATACCTATTACCCTGACCAAAGAACCATCTTTTCCCTTAATCACCCCACAAGTGACCATTACCTCATTCACCCAACTAGGGATTTTAGAACCTTATAACTCAAGTAAAGATGAAGGAACCCTACCTTATTCCTCATCTAAGGGCTTAACATTTAAAATGACTGATCAAAGAACCAAACCCATTTATAAGCCCTTTTCTTGGTTAGTGTAAAGTCTAGAATTTTCCTCACAACCTTACCTGGATAGAGCCACCTTTTGGCACCATCTGGGTTTCCTATACCAAAACAGACCTAAACCCTCAACCTCATTGGCATCCACCCTTAAACCTATTATCACCTCATCATCGAACATTCCTTACTCCCAAGACATGAGAGAATTGTATCACCCACCTCCACCCAGATCATCTCATAATTTTCTCGCTAGACCAACCTAGAATCTGGGTATCCTTCCCATAACTAAAATCACCCATCTGCCTATCAAATTGGACCTAACCCCCTCTGGCCCACCTAACAAACCACCAACCAAGATGGACTAAAGGGTGCAATTACCTAAACCTTATCTTTGAGCTCAACCTATGCCATCCCCTTCTCATTTACCATCTATTTTGGGACCCAAACCTTCTACCATCCCAATCACCTATTTTGCTTCAATTAAACCAACACCCTTTTCTATACCTATGCCTCCACCACCTAGGCCATTGTCTTCTTCATCATTCTTAACTAGTTTATCCCCCTCCACTTTCCCACTTATTACCAACCCCTCATCTTCTACCTCAAAACCATCTACTGGTAACCCAATCATAGCTAAGCTGATCCAATGCAAACCATCTACCATAGTTGCCCAACCACTTACCCTATCTAAAGTCAAGACCACACCTAAGAAGGTTCCTACTTCCTCGATGAGCATTTCAACACCCCTAATGCCTCTGAATGAATCTTACTCAGTTATTTTATAGAGTTTTTTGTAAACATCCTCCATTAAACTTCCACCTATTAAGCCATTCACCCCATATAAAGCCAAACCTTCATGGTTTGATGATACTCAAATCTGTGCATACCATAAGATGCTAGGACATGACACATAGAACTACAGAGCTCTTCAAGTTCTTGTTCACCACTTATATGATGATGATGATTTGTTGATAGATGAACCACTTTCACCTCCCTTACCAAATTAACTACCAACCCAACCAATTTAACCACCATCTCAACCTATACTGGCTACCCCACTTTCACCTAAAAGTGAGGGGGAGGAACCAAAGCAATCACCTAATCCAACCTAGCCCATTGTTTATACCATCCACATGATTACCAGATCTCAAGTTGAACAAAGAGGTAAAGGAAGAGCCAATGTGTCCATCCCATGGACATATCCCTCAGATTCTTAACCTTCCAACCAATCCCCAACACTAAAACATTCAACTATGTTTTCACCAAATCCCAAGGTTTCATCATTGGTGCCCCTCTATCTAACCCTTCTGAATCCATTCAATGAATCGTGTTGAAGCAACTCCTCTAGACCTCGATTAGGATGAGTCTTTATGGTTTAGTCAACACGTCAACTCATCATCATTAGGTACTGATAGAGGCTCTATAATCCATAAAAGTTCAACCAGACGACCCTCAACCTCTCACATCCTTCATTGGGGCCCTATGACATTCTACCATCATCACCTTCCAGGATTCTGAGATACCCCCAACCCATTTTGAGGAGTCTGACCCTCCTCTCTTTGTCACCATATACATTAATCATACCCATGTCAAAAGGGTAATGATCAATGGTGGAGCCAACATCAATATAATCTCTTCCCATGCTTTTGATCAACTACTTTTACCAAATAACATCATGACCAAAATTATAGTGGTTCTTTGCTCCTTTAACGACACAATGGCTACTACCTTGGGGACCATTATCCTTCAAATATTCTTGGGGCCTCAAACTATTCCCAAGTTATTTTATGTTGTAGAGGGTGAGTTGTAATATAAAATTTTACATGGACACCCTTGGATCTAAGCTATGGGTTGTATCCCTTCTACTTTACACCACTGTGTCAAATACAAACATGAAGGATAGGCTATAACTATTAAGGTTTATCCCAGTACTTTTACATCTTACAACATGACCTATAGGCATAATGATGTCCCTCTTCTACATTCATCTCTTACACAATCAACCAGCCCCATTAATACAATTGTGCCACCAACCTCAACCAACAGTGTTTCTACTGTCAACAACTATGAAGCCTCAACCAGTGTATCCATCTCTTCTTCCTAGATTCCTATTGAGGATTCCTTGGCACAAAATTTGAAAAGTCTCTCCCTTGGGGAATATCAACTTTTATCTTTAGATTCTTTTCCCACTCTACATGAATATGGGAACCTTCAAAATGACCCTTATTATGACCCCGACATAGGAACCATCATCCCCTTTGGGCTTCCCAATAATCAAACACATTTTATCTATGGGGGAGTTGATCGACCAATCCTTGCTCCTATTACTACTCCATATATTCAACCTTTCACTTTTGATTTCTCCTATCTAAAAAAACCAACCTTTGCCAAAACCTGTCTTCATCACTTGTTTGGAAAGCATTTGGTATGGGCCTTTATGAATAAGGACCTCACAAATTGCCCATTATCAAAACTCAAAAACCTTATGAGTTCTTTGGGCTCGAGATTGAACCACTAAAAGAGCCCACCTCATCAAAACTTATTATTACCCACACAAAAGAGATTCCATCCTCACCAAGTTCATCTTCCCAATTCGAAGACTCTGACATCATCCCATCCAACATTTTTTTATCAATAACATTAGTCTAGGCCCACTGACATATCAATAAGGTGGCCAAGTAAAAACCTTTCCCCTCATCCATCTTTAAATGATCGACCATGATTCACCCATCATTCATACCATTCAATGTCAAGATGATGATTCCATCTCCACCCACCTCGATATAGGAGATTCTTTTATCCATAAATCTCTCCCTCATAAAAACCAAACCATGCTCAATGAATCAACTATCGATGTTAACTTGGGGACCCAAGAGGATCCTCATATCATTGAACTAGGCCAATCCTTAAACTCAGATGAGCAATGGGATTATCCTACCTTTTTTCAAGATCATAACATCACATTCACATGGTCTGATTAGGATATGCCTGGGATTGACCCCTCCATCACTCTCTATAACATTGTTACCAATCTTAAGGCTAAGATGGTATGGAAAAAGCTTCACAAAATGTACCCTCACATAGCTCTTATCATCAAAGAAGAACTTTAATGCCTTCTATCCATCAACTTCATTCAACCCATTGACTATTCACAATGGGTTTCTAATATTTTTCCCATTTTAAACCTAATAGGGGAATCCATCTTTGTGTAGATTTCCATGACCTTAATATTGCATGCCCCAAAGATGCCTTTCCTTTACCCAGCATCAACCATTTAGTTGATCTTACTATGGGTCACGAGATGTTATCTCTCATGGATGGGTTTTAAGGATATAATCAGATCCTGATTGCCCCCTTAAATACACATAAAATTGCCTTCATTACTCCTTAAGGAACCTTCTGTTATTAGGTCATGCTTTTGAGTTTAAAAAATGCAAGAGCAACTTATCAATGAGCCATGACGTATATCTTCCATGATCTTATCCATAATATTATAGAAGATTATGTGGATGATCTCCTCAGGAAATCCAAGTACTACAAGGATCATTTAGCTGCCCTTGTTATCATCTTCAATTGACTAATCCAGGTCCATGTTTGGTTAAATCCCAGGAAATGCATTTTTGGGGTCCTCTCTAGAAATATCCTTGGCTTTATCATTTCCCTTTGAGGAATTGAATTGATCTTGCTAAGGTCAAGGCCATCCAGGAAATGCCTCCTCCAATAAACCTAAAACAACTTCACAGTTTGCAGGGAAAACTCCAATCTATCTGTCACTTCATCTCCCAACTATCAGATAGATGTCAACCCTTTCACCATATCCTAAAGAAATACAACTCCTTTAGATGGATCAAAATTTTTCAATAAGCCTTTGATTCACTCAATTAGTGCTTACTTTCTCTGCTCATTCTTATCCCACCTAGGGATGACCAAACTTTCTACTTTTACATATCTACCACCGATCACTCTTTAGGTACATTATTGGCTCATCGAGATGAACAAAATAAAGAGAAAGTCATCTATTATATTAGCCACATGCTTCTAGAGTCTGAGACACAATATACCCATCCTGAAAAGCTTTATCTCACTCTTATTTTTATTATCTCCAAACTCTATCATTACCTTCTTAATCACAAAACATACATTATTACCAACACTGACCCACTCATTTATATGCACTCCAAACCATACCAAAATCAACGTAGGGATAAGTGGCTCATGCTTTCTAGCTGAGTTTGATCTTGAGTTTCTTTAACAAAAATCCATTAAAAGGCAGGCCATCACTAACTAATTGGCCGAATCTCCTCTCTCGGATAGCCAACCCATTTCATTGACCTTTCTAGATGACTATATTGTGACTCTTTCTTAGGATGAACCCTCTTACCAAATGACCATATTTTTTGATGGCTCCAAATGCCAACATGGTGGGGGCATGGGCATAATTCTCATTCCCCTTCATGAAGAACCTCTTTCACTTTCATTTAAACTTGACTTTAAATATACTAACAACATGGTGGAATACGAAGTTTTAGTCATCTACCTCCAAATTGCTCTCACCTTATGAATCAAAACCATTTCTATCTTTGGCGATTCCCAACTCGTAATAAACCAAGTTAATGGGTCCTATCAATGTAAAAATGATATTTTGAAAAAGTATAAGATTCTCATTGACAAGATCATAACATATTTTGAATGTTACCAGATCCAATTAGTACCTTGATCTACTAACAACTTCATAGATATAATGTCCTCCCTTGCATCTCAAATTGCCTCTCAACCTACTGAATCTAAACTATTTGTCACCATCCATCACTTCATCAAGCCTAGACCTTCCTACTATTTGTAATGTGGAGGCATCTCCTTCAGACATCTAGTATGATCAAAATTTTAGCTACCTTAACCTTGGAATCATTCCACTTGACATCTCAAAGAATGCTAAAAAATCCTTCATTCAGGGTACCTCTCATTATACTATCCTAAAAGGAATCCTTTATAAACATGGCTTTAATGGCCTTCTTGTTTGTTGTTTGTGCAGTCATGAGAATTCCCACGCTATTAAGGAAACTCATGATGAAATTTGTGGGGGACACTTTAGTGGCTTTGTTGTCATTAAAAGAATCCTATGCCTTGACTATTATTGGCCTACCCTTAATTAGGGCTACTGTGACTATGTAAATAAGTGTGTCAAATGCTAACACCATGCTAACTTACATCATGCACCTACTCATAAAATTTAGGTATCCAAAGATTATTGGCCCTTCTCATAGTGGGGGCTTGATCTCATTGGAAAAATCAATCCTCAATCATCTCAACGACACCAATTTATGATCACCGCTACTAAATATTTCACTAAATGGGTGGAAACCATTCCCCTTATCTCAATCAAAGCCAAAAAAATTATCAATTTCATCAATCACCACATCATCTATCATTTTGGTGTCCCCCAAAAAATTATCAGTGATAATGGGAAATGCTTCAAAAATAAGAAAGTTCAAGCCCTCTATGATGCTTTTGGCATCAAGCTTAGTAATTCCTCGCCTTATCGATCGTAGGCAAATGAATAGGCATAAGCCTCTAACAAAACCCTTATTAAGATTCCAACTAAATTTGTATGTGGTTTGGGTCAGGATTGGCACCTGCACACCCCATTCACTTTGTGGGCCTATCACACTAGCATTTGAATCTCCACAGGTGCTACACCTTTTTCTCTAGACTTTGACGTAAAGGTTGTCTTACCTCTCAAAGTATAGATCCCCTCTCTCCACATATCCTTGTGAGACATTATTTCTGACAATGATTATCATCAAGAACACCTTGCATGCCTTGAGTTGCTCAATGAGCATTGCCTTGCTTCCCTCAACCATCTTTGTATTTACCAAAAGTGCATCACCCGTGCTTATAACAAACCTCTGAAAGAGCAGGAGTTCAATAATGGAAACCTCATCCTTAAGGAAAACCAACATGTAACAAATGTGGAGAAAAGTAAAAAAGGTAAATTGACTTTCAATTAGGTTGGACCCTATATCATCACCTATAAGTATGGATTAGGAGATTATCATTTATCCTCTCTTGAAGGCAAACCATAACATAAGCCTCTTAATGCTTCACATCTACATCCTTTCTACTATTAAAAGGAGATCTAATAAACCTTGTTGTCTAACTTAAGCTCATCCCTTGGTTTTTAAACTTCTCACCCCCTTACACTATTACCCTATTCCTCTTAGGGACCTATGATTACAACAGACTCATGTGATTATCCATCATAGTTTTGGCCTAATATTAAACATGGATGACACGGCTCTATCCATGGCATGATTCTCATCAATACTTTTCATCTTTAACTAGATGAAATCTCATGGTCACTTGTTTCCCAAAATTAGTTTCAAAACCACCTTTTGTGGTAAAAATATTACCCCTAAGGGGACCAACCTCTAAGCTTGAATAGATGGGTCCATGTCTAAAAAAACATTTAAATATTCTACATGGGATATAAAATATTATTTGGGTCCATTTTCTTAAGTATAGACTGCTCCCTCAAAGGATGGCTATCAAATAAAGTCAAAAATAGATAGACTGATCCCTCGAAGGATAACTATTAAACACTTCTTCATATTTAGACTTAGACTACTCCCTTGAAATATGGTTAAGCCAAAATGTCAAAAGTAATTTGTTCATACAAACTACAATTGGCTCAATCAAAACATTTAAATCTTCATGCATTGATCGGCTTCACCCTTGTCATAAAATCAAACAATAAATGACCCCTATTACAATAAATTTATCCCACAAAAGGGCCACAATTGACTCTCTGATAAATTTTTTTTTGTAGACTTCCCGCATCGATCAATCTATACCTTTTAAAGATATGGACTTGTCTGTTCTAGTTCTCAGGTCACCCATCAAAAGGGTAAGTGTATCCACTTTAGGTTCCTACAACATCCCTTTTCCTTCCATTTACCTATCATCTCCTTTTCTTGTATACCCTATATAGATCACAAGATTATGAGCTCACTTGACACCTTACATTTATGATGAAACCTTTTCAAAAAACACGCTAATGTGAAGCATATAAAATGTTTATTTTCATTAAGAACAATCCACCCTGGGTTTTATGGGGACCAAGCCAATGAACCCAACACACCTTTTTATTACTCTCTCTTATATTGGTTCACGAGGGTATTGTCACTCATCATTCTTTTTTTCACATTTAGTTTGTTACGTACAATTAATTTATGCAGAGCGTAATCCATAATACACAAACCAGAGAATCAAAATAAACCCATCATACCAACCATTTTCTTTCACAAGTTACATCACATTCACACATTATTCAAATATCAAAGCATATACATCATAAGCATTAAATAACACATTAAAATATATCTATATAATCAGAATTGCATCATCATCAAACTATATATCATCACATGCCTATACTAACAACATCAATTTAAATAATCATCATAATCATGATCTCAAAAATAATTATCATCTATAAAATCTAAAGCATCTAAATCACACATCAACATTAGTTATAAATGATTACATCATAAACATGTATGCATACATATCATAAAACATGCTAGCATAATCACCATAAACATTTGAATCTCTCTCTCTCTCTCTCTCTCTCTCTCACACACACACACACACACACACACACACACACACACACACACACACACACACACACACACACACACACACACACACACACACACACACACACACACACACACACACACACACACACCCACCCACCCACCCAAACACACACACACACACATCAATACGTGTCAATACATATCTCTTGCTCATATACATCTTGTTGTCCCCAAAAATGAGTGACATTTTTGGGACAACCTATGAACTATTTTGGTTCAACAGACCAAAATCATCTCTCCCCTTTTCAAAAATTGCTCTGAGCATTCAAGTCCTTCATTTCTCAAAGATTTTCTAGAAATATACGGACTCTATAGGTGGAACTATGAAGTTCATAGATGGTTTCTACGGACTCTACAAGTTAGATTTCTATGAACTCCTTCAAAGTTAGAAAAAACTACAGACTTGGCTTCTACAGACTCTGCAGGCAAGCTCAAATCTATAAACTCTCAAAGCCTCAAAACTATGGACTCTACAGGCTAGTTTCTCACATCTATGGACTCCCCCAGATCTATGAAATCATTTATATGAACTCTACAGGTTGGAACTACAGACTCTGTAGGAAAGAAACAAGCTCTCAACACTTAGGCGATTTCAAGGTTGGTTCAACAAGTTCAATGGTTCAACAGGTTCAATGGTTTAACAGGTTCAACGGCCATATGGTTCAACATGTTTTGTTCGAGCGATCAAAAGACTAAGCCAAATAAAGAGATTGAACTGATTAAACCATTGAACTGTTGAACTAAAGTTGGTTCAATCGGTTGGTTCAATCGTCAGGTTCAAAGGGTTGCCCCAAAGCCAAAGGAACAAGTGCCCTTGTGGAGGGCAGTGAGTGAAGGCAAAAAAAGATAGAATTCCTTCGGATTTGTTCAAAGGCCGAAGGAAATGACTAAGTGAAGATGGCCAAAATAATTCCTTCAAAAAGGTTTTTCCTCGGGAAAATGACCAAGGCAAAATTCCTTTGGACATTTTGTTTGAAGGAATTCACTCGAGAAGAAAGGCCGAAGAAATTGGAAAGATTAAAATGGCTAAGGAAAAGAAGCTTTCCTTCAGACATTTTGTCTAAAGGAAAAGCCCGATGGGAAAAAGACTGAAGCGAAAGTCTGTCGATGAAGGAAAAACCCACCGAGTAGAAATAAGCCCGAAGGCCATCTGAAGACCACCCAAAGGGTATGTGCCCTTGCAGGGTGCTCTCGCTGAGAAAAAGGGACCTTTCTCAAGACCCCCTTGCAGGGGGCTCTCACTAAGAAAAATGGACCTTTCTCAAGACCCCAAAGGGTAGGTCCCCTTTGGGAAGGATCAAACAAGAAAGTTGAAGGAATTGCCAAGGAATATAACGAGCCCACAGACCTCAAAGTTAAACACTATGAACTAGCCGTTGGTTTCCTAATAATGATGGGCCCGAAGATGTCAAATTCATGAAAATAAATAGCCGTTGATCCTTGCAGATTTAAGCATGAACCCAAATGCATTCAAAGGCCTTAAGGCCAAGGCCAAAAGGAAGAACCACTAAGAGAAGGAGCGTAAAGAGCCAATAAAGTTGGGAACGTAGCCCTAAGAGCTTAAATTCCAAGAAGAGACAACGCTGGAAAAGACAAAAGTAGAAAGAGGGAAAATCCCAAAATATCTATGCAAAAGTAATTTCAGCAGGTGGAACAGTCCACTAAGCAGATATTTTGGCCTGCAAACATTAAAGGTTTTGCCTATTTGTCTCACTTAGAGTAAAGGCAAAATGGAGAGTTGCACAGACATCTGAGGGGACAGACCAGATGATCTAGACTCAGGAACAGACATATTAGATGAATGGACACACCATAGTTAAGGCAATGCACTATTCCAGGCATGGTCCCTCCAGACAAAATTGAAGGCACATTGAAGGCGTTGACTGCATCATGGGCCATCCCATGGGAAAGAGCGCCAAGCCTTGCTTGGTGGCTATATATTGTAATCACTTTTATTGTTTTAGGGAGATCTTCTCGTTACCAAAAGTAAAACTTTGCCCAAATTGAAAGGCATCACTGAGACTTTAAGCTCAAATTGTTTATCATATTTCTTTGTTCGAATCAGAAAGCAAGTTACTTTCAGACTTTGTGCTGTTATAGCTTGTATCATTCTAGGAGATTGGTCTTATGTCTATTTCCTAAATGTCTTCTTGTTTATGCAATTTAATAAGAAGAGCTAGTGGAAGTGATAAGGAAGGTGTCCTAACACCAGTTACTTTTAGACTTTGTGTTGGCATAATTGTTTTCAGTGTGTGTTTTTAGTTTCTTTCTATGTAAAGGACCTTGGGATGACTTTGTGCCCCCATTGTTCTTCATGTTTCACTCTTGGGCAGACAAGGTGGAGACTTTGTGCTACATCTTAGATTGTTGGTTACTTTGTACTCTGTTACCAGTTACTTATCCTACCTGAAAGAACTCCTGCTGTCCCCTGCAAGAACACTTTTGAAAGAAGAGAAGTGCCTTCAGTGTTTTCACCAATATTTTCTCCTTTGTTCCTGAACATCATCTCTAAAAAAAGAGAGATGGATGGTATACCCTACCCCTGAGTGTTATTTTCTACTTATATATATATATATATATATAGTATATAGCTCCTGCATATTTATAGGGAACCTCCCCTTGATGAGAGGAGAGATTTGTCCCCTTTGGATGTGGTAAACCTGCAACTTTGGATGATCAATCTCCCTTGCTATGGATGATAAGACCTATTTTTCTCATTAGTACGCTGGTGACAAAATATTCACCCAACAGTTTTTTGGCAACTCTGTTGGGGAAGGACAAGCAGTTTGAAGCCTCAAGCTTCAAGTTGAAGCAAGACCAATTCTTTTTCATTTTTGTTTCACAATCTGCCCCCTAATTTTGAATTGGTGTAGCAGAGTAATTTTGATTTATTTCCTCCACAACCTCACCTTCAACGAACTAGGAGTCTCCCTCCCATCCGTACCAGGTCACCAACACAAGGCAGAGTTTCCTTTTCTACTATTAGCAGAGCTTTGCCCATCCACACACCACCTAGATTTGTTATCCCTCTTCTACATAATCAAATCATGGCTCAAGGCCCCTGGGGTAACTCTTTTGGTACACTAAATTTGACCCCACCTCTACATGAGCTTCGACGTTGTTCAAGGAAGAACTTCCCCAATTCTTTGGGGATGGGAGAGTTCACCCTGATGAACACATTATAGCCTTCATCATAGCCTATGGTGTAATAGGAGTGGAATTTGAAGACATAGTAGTTAGGATTTTTGTGGAAACCCTACAAGGCACTGCTGTAGATTGGTTCTACCATCTGCAGGCTCGATCAGTGATTGACTGGGACACTCTCAAAGCCAAATTTGAAGCTAGGTTCAAGACTGTAGAAGATGCATATGCCTTATTGGCCCAGCTCACACATATGAAGAAGAAGCCTCATGAGCCTATGAGGGAATTCATTGCCAGGTTCGACAAGCTGAAGTATAATGATTCACATGGTTGCTCAGTCGACACCTCAGAATCTCAAGTGTTTCTTCATCAACTCACAGCTGCCTGAAGTGAGTTTCTTGCTGAGACAAGCTAGACACATAGACCTTGTTACTGCTCAGGATTTAGCTATTGAGGTAGAAGATGACCTTATCTTGGTTGGAAAGATAAAGATAGACCCAAATAGAGGTAAACCCTCTTCATCTTTTGAATACTCACCTACAGCCACCACTGACTTAATGGTGCAAAAGCAGGCAAATGAACTGCTAGCCTTGAAAAGACAAATGGCCCAAGTTATGTATGCTCCTCCTAATTAGAATATGCCAAGAAGGACATTTTAAAATCAAGCATACCAAGGCAATGCTGTTAGGAATTAAGGGCAGCCAAATCGTCTTCCTCCCACACAGAGGAACCTTGCCCTTGAAGCACCTCCAACCAACTCAGCAGTTGGATATCTATAAACTGAGCATGATTTCTCTTTTCAACCTAAGTTTGATCAAGAAAATGACATTGATCTCTTCATAGAGGGTCAAGAAGAGTCACCTAGTGACTCCCACTTTGGTTTCCTGAATTACCAAGATGAACCCAGAAGTAAAGGTGAAGCAGTTGAGGGATCATACGAAGTATTCACCTGATCTAAGAACCAGTTAGCCTAACAAGCTGATAAAGAAAAGATAGAGGAGCGACCTCAACTAGTAATTTCAATTGCTAAACATGGGACCACTTTGCCTTTCCAGCCAAAGGACCCAGTGATTACTAAGAAGGTAAGTATATCAAACATCCCTACACCTACTTCAAATTCGCAGATCAGTCCTCTCCCTAAAAACCAAAAAGATGAACTCCCATCCTCTCTTCATAGTCTATTTCAGTTATTTGACATAATTGACCATGTCAAGAAAACCAAAATTCAAATGACTAAATTTGAATTCCTACAAGCTAACCCTGAGCAGTTGGATAGGTTGGTGCAGTGTGTGAAGAATACAGTCGTCCCTACAGGACAAAAGATTAGAAAGGTGTCTCATGATCCCCCAAGGAACATGCCCATCCCAAACAATATTGTCATTACCCCCCTGCTACCCCTAGGAAAGTAGATCCCTTCTATGTTTCCCTGTTGATAAACGGTCACAAGCTGAGCAACTACATCATTGATTCTGGAGCTTCAGACAATGTTATGCCTACCAAAGTGGCTGAATCCCTTAGCCTTACACTGACCAAAACCTTTGGTAGATGCTTATCCATGGAAAACAAGCAAAGATGCCTAATTTGCATTTGTAGCCTTTCCAAAAAAAAGAATCAAGATGACTATCTTGGTGGCTGACGTCCCAACATCCTATGGCATTCTGCTTGGATGAAATTTTTGCAAGGATGTGGGAGGAGAACTAAGCATGGACCTGTCTGAGGCAAGGATCCCTATCAAAGGCATAATGAAGAGATTGCTCCTTGAAAAGGAAGCAAAATACGTGGTTACCCAAACGTCGGCCCCTGCAGCTCAAATTCTGTTTGAGTCTTCATGCAAGGGTAATTACTTCTTGACCACAGAGGGTGTTCATGTTTATGCAAATGAAAGTCCTGTAGGTGGCAATCTGAAAATTGATTCAAATAAGACATCAAAAGAATTGGTAGTGCACAGTATAGATAAAAAAGCATCTTCCACTTCCAATAAAAAGAAATCTGATAGAAGATAATTTTTGATGATGTTTGGATCCTAGAATTCGATGGCAGCAATTCTTCTACTAATGTTAGAGTTGGGACCGTGTTGATATCTCCTCAAGGAGATATTTTTCCATCATGCAAGTTGTAGTTTAGCAACACCAACAAGACAGCTAGATGTGAATCTCTATTGCTCAGATTGAAGGCTGCTCAAGACCAAGATGTCAAACTCCTTCACACCAAAGGAGATGTTGAGCTGATGGTTTGTCAAAAGTTTGATGCTAACAATCAAAACATGTGCTAGACTGAACCAACATAACAACAAGCTATGGTAGTGGACCATACTATTGTACTCTAAAGTCAGCAAAAGGAACTCTTCACCAAGAGAGCAAAGATTTATGGTTTTTAGATTGAAGACCACGTCTTACCATGGGGCAAGAAGAGAGAACCAAAAGGAGTGCACATAAAATATAATTCCTGGTGGAGAGTTCCATTCACCCATCACTAATTTTGGGGAGAAAATGGTTTCTTACTAGTTTATCAAGATGGAACACCATTTTCACTATCTCACAGTGGGTGGCATTTGAAGCGCTTCAAATCTTGAGGCATCAGATAAGATCATCTGTACATATGTATATTTGTATAGTCTTTACTTCTATTTTATGCTTTTCATTTTCATTTTGGCACCTTTATTTTTTGGGTAGCATGACTCCATAGCCCAATGACATACTTCAAAGGCACTGGAGATTCTGGTTTCTACTTCCCTCAGATGTTCCAAGTTTTCAACTAAAGGAAGTTCCCCAACTGGAGATAGATGTTGTCCTAAAAAATGGGTGACATTTTTGGGACAACCTATGAACTATTTTGGTTTAGCAGACCAAAATCATCTCTCCCCTTTTCAAAAATTACTCTGAGCATTCAAGTCCTTCATTTCTCAAAGCTTTTCTAGAAATCTACAGACTCTACATGCTTAGAATTACAGACTCTACAGGTGGAACTACGAACTTCACAGATGGTTTTTACGGACTCCGCAAGCTAGATTTTTATAGACTCTTTCAAAGTTAGAGAAAACTACAAACTTGGATTTTATGAACTCTGCAGGCAAGCTCAAATCTACGGACTCTCAAAGCCTCAAAACTACGGACTTTGTAGGCCAATTTCTCACATCTACGGACTCCCCCATATCTACGAACTCATTTCTACGAACTCTGCAGGTTGGAACTACAGACTCTGCAGGAAAGAAATAAGCTCTCAACACTTAGGCGATTTCAAGGTTGGTTCAACGAGTTCAATGGTTCAACATGTTCAATGTCCATATGGTTCAATGTGTTTTGTTTGAGCGATCAAAAGACTTAGCCAAATAAAGAGATTGAACCGATTGAACCATTGAACCAAAGTTGGTTCAATTGATAGGTTCAAGGGGCTACCCCAAAGCCAAAGGAACAAGTGCCCTTGCAGAGGGTAGTGAGTGAAGGCAAAAAAAGATAGAATTCCTTCAGATTTGTTCAAAGGCTGAAGGAAATGACTAAGTGAAGGAGGCCAAAAGAATTCCTTCAGAAAGGTTTTTCCCTGGGAAAATGACCAAGGCAAAATTCCTTCAGACATTTTGTCTTAAGGAATTCACTTGGGAAGAAAGCCCAAAGAAATTGGAATGATTGAAATGGCTAAGGAAAAGAAGCTTTCCTTTAGACAGTTTGTCTGAAGGAAAAGCTCGGTGGGAAAAAGACCATAGCAAAAGTCCACCAATGAAGGAAAAATCTACCGAGGAAAAAGAAGCCCGAATTGCATCCGAAGACCTCTCGAAGGGTATGTGCCCTTGTGGGGGGCTCTTACTGAGAAAAAGGGACCTTTCTCAAGACCCCAAAGGGCAGGTCCCTTTCGAGAAGGATCAAACAAGAAAGCTGAAGGAATTGCCAAGGAATATGACAGAGCCACAGACGTCAAAGTTAAACACTATGAACTAGCCGTTGGTTTCCTAACAATGACAGGCTCGAAGACATCAAATTCACAAAAATGAAATAGCCATTGATCCTTACAGATTTAATCATAGACCCAAATGCATTAAAAGGCCTTAAGGCCAAGGCCAAAAGGAAGAATTGCTGAGAGAAGGAGCGTAAAGAGCCAGTAAAGCTATGAACGTAGCCCTGAGAGCTTAAATTTCAAGAAGAGACAAAGCTGGAAAAGACAAAAGCAAAAAGAGGGAAAAGCCCAAAATATCTATATAGAAGTAATTTCAGTAGGTGGAACAGTCCACTAAGCAAATATTTTGGCCTACAAACATTGAAGGCTCTGCCTGTTTATCTCACTTGGAGTAAAGGAAAAATGGATAGCTATGCAGATGTCAGAGGGGATAGACCAGATGATCCAGACTCAAGAAGAGACATATTAGATGAATGGACACACCATAGTTAAAGCAATGCACTGTTCTAAGCATGGTCACTCCAGATAGAACTAAAGGCGCATTAAAGGCATTGACTGCAGCATGGGCCGTCCCATGGGAAAGAGCGCCAAGCCTTGCTTGGTGGCTATATATTGTAATCTCTTTTATTGTTTTAGGTAGATCTTCCCATTACCAAAAGCAAAACTCTACCCCAATTTAAAGGCATCACTGAGACTTTGAGCTCAGATTATTTATCATATTTCTTTGTTTGAATCAAAAAGCAAGTTACTTTCAGAATTTGTGTTGTTATAGCTTGTATCATTCTAGGAGATTGTTCTTATGTCTATTTCTTAAATGTATTCTTGTTTATGCAATTTAACAAGCAGAACTAGTGGAAGTGATAAAGAAGGTGTCCTGACACTAGTTACTTTCAGACTTTGTGCTGACATAATTATTTTCAATGTGTGTTTTTAGTTTCTTTCTGTGTAAAGGACCTTGGGACGACTTTGTGCCCCCATTGTTCTACATGTTTCACTCTTGGGCAGTCAAGGTGGAAACTTTGTGCTACATCTTAGATTGTTGGTTACTCTGTACTCTGTTACCAGTTACTTATCCTACCTGAAAGAACTCCTGCTATCCCCTGCAAGAACACTTTTGAAAGAAGAGAAGTGCCTTCAATGTTTTCACCAAGATTTTCTCCTTTATTTGTGAACATCATCTCTGAAAGAAGAGAGATGGATGGTATACCCTACCCCTGAGTGCTATTTTCTACTTATATATATAGTATAGTTCCTGCATATTTATAAGGAACCTCCCCTTGATGAGAGGAGAGATTTGTCCCCTTTGGATGTGGTAAACCTGCAACTTTAGATGACCAATCTCCCTTGCTATGGATGATCAGACCTATTTTGCTCATCAGTTTGCTGGTGACAAAATATTCACCCAACACATCTCACATCAACGACATGCAGATTAGTATCAAAATACATATATACATATAAAAAATAAACAATCTCATCATGGACCTGCATTCAGAGTACCACTACCACTAGCCCCATCTATACCTATGCCTGGTGGTGGTCCCCCTAAGATCTCTATCTAACCCACTATCATGGCCCATTGACCTTGGGCACCAAGCACGATCCCATTGCTAATGTTAGCTTTATACTCAAAAAATCTTATCACATGGGGTAATTGATCAAATACCATCACCTCGTAATAGTGAAGCTCTTATACAATGGATAAATAATGTGCCAATGACATGGAATCTGTGGGCCTTCCTAATGCTATTGTTGCCACACCCACACCAATCAACCCTTATAACGTGCCTATCTAGCCCTGCTAACTAGCTACTTATCCCTATAAAGTAATAACCTAGGCCCGTGCCTGGTCCCTCTCTATTGTCATATCCCCCACCTACCCTTGTAATGCCATAATTTAACCCCACAACATGGCTACCTACTCTTATGATGCTATAATTTGGGCTTGGGTAGCCATTAGTACCACCGTTACCTAAGGATCACCCTATGTCAATCCTTGTGTAGGATCAATGTTCATGGGTCTTTGACCCCCATCACCCCAACCAAAATTAGTTGCTACATATCTACCCTAAAACCATGTAGGATAATCAGCTATGATACCTACATCATCCCTCACTCTATTAGGCAACTCCTTATAATCCAACTCCTCCTACTATGGTTGGAGCTCAGGTAACAAAAAATTTGCATCCTTGCTCTTGTACTACACAAAATCAGGTGAAATACATTATACAAGTTCAAACTATCTCTATACTCTCCCAAATGGGATGCACTTTGTCTCACCATCCCATCTATCATATACCCATCTCCAACTTCGCAGTGAATATGTATGGCACCTATACCCAACCCACATAGGCCAAGTTGTGTATGGCCTGTAAAATATGTACCCAGGTGCCAAGCCCTCAAAGGCATCTTGAAACCAATCAATACTCCTCACACCACCACTATCCCCTATCATCACCCCATCCCTCCATTGATAAAACCTGACTCTATAGTCTATCGACAAGTAACCATCTAAAGGCAAGCCTAATGGTCTTAGCACCTATATATGCTCATACGCACAATAATAAAGTATAAACCCCATTATGATCCCATAATGTCGATATGCTCTAAAGCCCCATAATTCTCTATAGATCTAGATTAATAACACCTAGGCCCATCCAAAGATCATCTTCCCATGTACCAACTCCATAAGTACCCCTAGTAAAACACAAGGAAACCTCTCTCTAACCAAATTTGATAGAGCATAACAAGTCGCTACCAACTGAATCATCATCAACATGTGCCTCTCTCCTAGGGCACATTGGTATAACAGCCTAACACTGAATCCACCTACATGAAAATGTGCATCTACTCTATCATCCTCGTATAAGTACTCGATACACTCATCAATATCTTCACTTTCTATATGGTAGATAGGGCCTTTATAGATAGGTAAGTGCATGATCTAATGCACATCCTCTAACAAGATGCTCATTTCCCCTGTTAGTAGCCAAGATGTGTTAGTCATTGGGTCCCATCTCTCGATGAGGGTGACTATCATTGTGGCATCTCTAGAAAGGCATTGGTAGTGGTGCATCACTTTGAAACTAATTGCCTTCATGTGTCCCCATTCCTCTACTGACATAACATCTCACACCTATGTAAAGATCTTGAGTACTCGATCTTATAGTTGGATCTACTCTCAAGCCTACAACACAATAATATCATGAATTAATCACTCTCTCTCCCTATTCACATGATGACTATTAATCAATAGTATACCTACGCATAATATCCCATCTGTCCTAAACTATAAACACGAATTTTAACCCTTTATGGGTTTCATGCACCTCACCCATTTGATCCTAATCACTCATCCTCTCTTTCTAGACATGGTTATTTACACACTAACCTACCTCTCATCTCTAGCCGAACATTCTTCTTCTATCTTCACCTATACTTATCTACAACCTGACCATATTTTCTCCCCTAATCCAGTGTTTACCTCTGTAATCATCATATATCAATGCTTGAATTACCTACATCTCATTTCTAATAAAAACACAACAACTATAAAACCAAAAACAATATACCCAATATTTAAAGCCATCTATACAACTATATTTTTATTATTAATCAATTAAATAAAAAACACTCCCTTTCCCTCCTTCCCCTTCTTTTGCCCACCCTAAAAGCCCTTCTTCCTTGATCATCGATGGATCCCTCAACTGTCGATGATCTCCTTGGGACATTTTTTACCCCTAAGGTCGATCATCGCCAGTCCGGTCAACCAACAATGATCACTATTAGTGACCATTAGCGGTGAGCCTCAACCCCCCAACTTCCTCTACACAAACCTACACTACCCTAAATCTCCCTTCTTACTAATTTTAAACTCCTTCTCCACCCTTACATAACCCTTACCAATCTCAGCTCCTACCCACATTCTCAAACACCCTTAAAACTATAGCAAAACTAAACCCTAGGGCATATTCTACCAACACAATCTTCCACTAGTATGCATTCACATCCATTTTCTCTATCATATTTTCATAATTTATCATCCATATCAATGTAAAAAACAAAACCTACCTCATTTCAAAATTGATGGCAACGTCTCAATCCATGCCCAACCACTTGATCATGAGCATCTCTAGTGTCCATCTTGACCCTACTCGATCACTCACAAGGACAAATCTCTTTTTGACACCTCAATGCACTTTTTGGCAGTCACACATACTTTTGTACACAATGCTCAGATATGAAAAACCATAAATTGCCAAATTTGCAAATGAGGACAAATGTTTGACTATTGGCCTTTTTACCATAATTTTTTAGCATTTTCATCCAACCATCGATGGTTACTTAACTGTCGATAATTGACCCTAACCATCGATGGTTACCAACACATCGATAGTTAACCCTAACCATCAATGGTCTCAGCTCCTACCCACATTCTCAAACACCCTTAAAACTATAGCAAAACTAAACCCTAGGGCATATTCTACCAACACAATCTTCCACTAGTATGCATTCACATCCATTTTCTCTATCTTATTTTCATAATTTATCATCCATATCAATGTAAAAAACAAAACCTACCTCATTTCAAAATTGATGGCAACGTCTCAATCCATGCCCAACCACTTGATCATGAGCATCTCTAGTGTCCATCTCGACCCTACTCGATCACTCACAAGGACAAATCTCTTTTTGACACCTCAATGCACTTTTTGGCAGTCACACATACTTTTGTACACAATGCTCAGATACGATAAAACCATAAATTGCCAAATTTGCAAATGAGGACAAATGTTTGACGATTGGCCTTTTTACCATAATTTTAGGGTTTTCATCCAACCATGGATGGTTACTTAACTATCGATAATTGACCCTAACCATCGATGGTTACCAACACATCGATAGTTAACCCTAACCATCAATGGTCTCAGCTCCTACCCACATTCTCAAACACCCTTAAAACTATAGCAAAACTAAACCCTAGGGCATATTCTACCAACACAATCTTCCACTAGTATGCATTCACATCCATTTTCTCTATCTTATTTTCATAATTTATCATCCATATCAATGTAAAAAACAAAACCTACCTCATTTCAAAATTGATGGCAACGTCTCAATCCATGCCCAACCACTTGATCATGAGCATCTCTAGTGTCCATCTCGACCCTACTCGATCACTCACAAGGACAAATCTCTTTTTGACACCTCAATGCACTTTTTGGTAGTCACACATACTTTTGTACACAATGCTCAGATATGATAAAACCATAAATTGCCAAATTTGCAAATGAGGACAAATGTTTGACTATTGGCCTTTTTACCATAATTTTAGGGTTTTCATCCAACCATCGATGGTTACTTAACTGTTGATAATTGACCCTAACCATCGATGGTTACCAACACATCGATAGTTAACCCTAACCATCGATGGTTACCTAACTATCATTGGTTATCCCTAACAATCAACATTTAGCCCTAAAGATAAATGGTTAGGGTTATGCTTTATTATGATCCAATTTTTTTATCCTTTTTTACCTAAACTAAGCCATGCAACACATCCAAATGGAGCAACCCATTTCTTGTCACCCCTTCACCTATTCAGGAGTCACCCTCTCCCGCAACTAGCAAAAAATTACATTAGTCTTGACATCCATGTTAGATCCACTATCGATGGGACTATGTTGGCAACGTCCTCTTGCCTAGTACATTAGGAGCTAGCTCAACCACTCCTTAACCACCCACCCAAACCATTCACCCACATCCACCTTGATGTTGGCACCTTTATGAAACCACCCTATTCATATACCTTATAGTAACCTTGCTTTGGTCATAATGACTACCTTGATCAATTTTGCCATGTTGCCCTTTTGCCTTATGTACCACCTCATGCATGACCCACCCATTTGTGTTTATCTTTAAACCACTTCTTACCCTGGATACCTGAGCAAATACCAACCTTTCCTAGGAGATATGATATGTGTAACCCGATTAGATGTGACCAACATTGGGGATTGGTTACCTTATCATTTATATTAGACCTTGACCTTATTATAAACATTGGAAACTATAGTCTTTGAATGATTTTTCCTTTTACACATAGTGCACATATTTGCATTTGCAATACCCACATCTTTTTTGACCAAACTCATGACCTCTATTTTACCATTTATCAAACCCTGACCTAATTTTAGTGTTACCTGATCAACTCCTAGTTTAAGGGGGAATTCCCTCCTCCCATAATCAAAGAAACCAAGGCTTAGCTAGTCAATAGTTTAATTTTGTTCTATGACTTATTGACCTAAAGTTGCACAACAAAATGGGGCAAAATGTAAACACTAAAAAATGTCTCCTTGACTAGTTTTTGATGTCGCATCACCTTAGACCTATCACTTAACTATCCACATAGTTAACTCACCCTTAAAACACCTTTCTAAACTTTGACATTTATTAACACACCTAGGACACTTTTATAACATCAACTTAGACCCATTTTAATCTTTTTATACTTAGGGGTATGACCATCGACAATCAGCTTAATCATCGATGATTAACCTGATCATCAATGATCAGGTATCCAAACTTACAACATAAAAAACATCTAGCTGTAGGCCAGGCATACATAGCCAAAATGGAAACTTTCCCATGCACACCTCATATCTTTCTTTCTCTTTGAATTGGCATCTTTATCCTAGACCAACTTAGGAACTTTCTCTCTCCTTAGTAGTTTTGTGCTATAAATGCAAGGCTCTTGAAGAAGATGAGGATCAAGAAAATTTGCATCCAGGCTATCTTATTTTCTTTGTGTGAGCATTCTAGATCCAAAAACTCTATTCACATTACTTTTGAAGATTAGATACTGTTATGTTGCCCAACTTCTTCCAGGTTTCAATTATCACCTACTTGGCATCACACATGTATCATTCTTTTATTTTTAGTGTTTTTCTTCTTCATCAGGTCTTTTTATTTTGATCAGTTCACCTGCCCATCATTCCTTACCTTTAGAACCTACATTTCACCCTCTGCTCATCAAACCACATTCCCTCAACTCCATTTTAACATCTTACCTAATTCCCATAGGTAACCATGACTGGTTATCATAACCATCAACATTTACAACAATCATCATCGATCACCTGATCATTGATGATTAGGACAATCATCACCAGTCACCCTGATCGTTGATGGTCACCTATTAGGTAAAATAACATTTTGTTATTTTAGACCTCTTCACACCCACCAAACCTTCTTTTGGCTTCTAAACTATTCATAGACACTACTTAGATCCTCTGAACCTGACCTTGATACACTTATGCATGGTATTGATCCACCATGCTACATTTTTACTAAACAGGTACATTATTTATTTCTTGCATACGCATTTATATTCTTACCAATTTATCACCTTTCATTTTTATTGTCAGAACTTTTTTATCATTAGGGGAGTAGATTGATAGCCATCTAAGGGAGATTTCACTTCTTGGATTTAGTGTGTTGCTAGGTAGTCCATCCATCATACTTGTCTAACAAACATAATGGTTTAGTGCAATCTTATTGTAGGAAGTCCTTCTTTGCCAAAAAGGAGATCTCACCTTGTCTGGTCATCAATGAGTGTAATGTTTACCAGGTACACACCCTTCATCTATTATTTTTCTCCTTTTTATTGAAAGTTATAAATAGAGTAAGAAATAGTAGGAAACACCTATATATATGTAATGTCCCAAATCATTTTATAATAAGAGTGTGTGGAATAATAATATGGTATGTTTAAAATAATTTTGATACTTCTTGTGTTTAGGTTTTATTATTTGTGTGTATGTTTCCATATATCTGCATGATTTTGTGAAGACTCTAATAATCCCTATCAAAAGTATCCCACACACATACACCCTAAAATACTTCATCTATGACTCCTAACTAGTACATATCACTTCAACAAGTGCAAATGGTGCTTTGCTTAGTAGATGCTCCTACATCAGGAGGGAAAAATAAGGATTGATAACCTTGATTTTGCTCAACTTGTTTTGTGTTTGAATAGGTTTTTTACATCTGATTTCCATCTAGTGGATATAGGGCTAAAATTCATGTATATATAGTGTTATGTTGCTTGCATGGACAATAAAATATGTTAAGGCTGACCTTAAGAGACTTTTAGTTTTGAAAATATATTTGTTTAAGAAAGTTGGGGTAAATGACATAGGTGCCATTTTGGGGACACTAACATCATGTGGCTCTAGTGTCCTTAAGGTGGTGCTAATGTCCAACTGGCATAATGGTAGGCATGAAGGCCCAAGATTAGGAAATGATGGTTTGGGACTGCATTTGAACTGACTAGGGATGCGTGTGGTCCACACAAAGGTTAGATAAGTGTGATAATAAGCTCTAGGATAGGTCTAAGTGTAATCTAGAGAGAGGTAGTCTCAAGTAACACTCTTATCACTTAAATACCACTTTTAGGTGATTATAGTTATTTTTCATACTTTCTATGGACTTGAAACACGATTATAATTTATATTAATATGCTATATAACTATATATGAACTAACCATGTGACTTGTTTTGAGTTGGATTTGGATGATTCATGTGGTCTAATATAGTAGATTACATTATTAGATCCACATGCATTATTGGTCACTACTTTAATGACATGATGGATGTTAACATTTTTTCTACTATTATGATACTTTGGATTTACTTAGGGTCAAAGGGCTATGTTGATTCTTCTAGGAGCTAGAGGAGAGAATGTGGAAATGAGGCCATTATTGAATCTCCTATTACATTCTTAAAAGATAATAGAGGTGAAGGTGAAAAGCTTATGGATGTCATTGGGTTGCAAGCCAAATCCCTTCCTCTATTATTCTTTAAAAATTAATCTGCATATTGTTTACACTTAAGACTAAGGGTGGAGATGACAAGCTTGGTGGCAGCCCTTGGTAGGCTACAAGCTAACCTCCTTCCCTATGATAAACTAGAGAATGGATAAAATAAAAAAAGTAGTATATAACTAATGGATCAAATGACAAATGAAGTGAAAGATTTAAAGCAGAACTTGGGGCCTCGTGGGTTCTTTTTTGGTTCCCTTCCATACTTTATTTATAATTCATATATGTTGGCTTTGCAATTGGATATCGTAGTTATGAAAATGAAATCCATATCCTGGATCGTGTGAACGTGACGGGACTCATGGATTTGTATGATCACATTATGAATGCATTGATTTCATAATGTATTATATTCTATTTTATATTGTGTGAATATTTTAACAAGTGTAATGAGTGTACAAGTGACAAGTGTTTAATGACAATAAATGAGACAAGGGGGATTGAACATGGAACTAATGACCCATTCATATTTTAGGTGTGACACAATGGACCACGTGCCTAACATAGACATTACTACCCTTACCTATGTCATGGTTGTGTGGACCACATACTGCATTTTGATATTTTTCATGTGAATTATCAAACATAAGTTAGCAGGGAATTTAATGTCTTAATTGAACATTTATAACACCCACCTATCGGATGTGTGAGTTGACCTCATTACAAATATTTTGGAACCCCAATGGCTTTGGAGATTATTTTTTTAGTTTTTTTAAATAACTCCCAAAAATATATATTTTAGATGTCCAAGTGAGCAACCTTAGCTTGCATGACATGGGGACTTTCTAGGAGGTTTTCTACCCAATATTGAAGTCTTATAGGTTGCTAGGAAAATAGTGGAGCTACATTACTTAAAGAGGACACATGTCCTATTAATTGTTGAATGATACATCAACCCACTCCCCCCTATACTTGTATTATTATATTGCACATTTTTATCTCATTTATTCATGTCAGTTACAAATTAAGGGAATATAGATGAAGAAAACTAATGAATTACGTAAGCATGGGATAAGCAAGGGAAAGACATTGCAAAAGTGTTTTTAGGTAGGATCTATACTTGTTATATAGTGTAAAAGTATGCAAATTTTGGTGTTCTTATGTTGAAAACATGTGTAGAATTTGGGGAATATTGTGTTGAAAATGTGTGAATGAATTTGTATGTTAGAGTGTGTAATTTCATATTAAGTTAGATATACAGTTAGGGTTGTGGGAATGGGCTTAGGTGGAGCAAGGGGTTTAAGTGGGGATGCATGTTGATTCCCCAAGATTTTGTTCTAGAAAAGTTAAATGCCGGAAAACTATGAATTATTGATGGCAGAGGGTAAATCCTAAAGACCACTTTTTATCCTCTTTCTTTTGTCCATACCAAGTACTTAAACTACCCATTGGATTTGTGTTAGTGTCTCATTGTCTATTGTGTGATTGTGTTAACTATACCTTAGGGTAATATGTATATAAATAATAGTTTTTAAACATGTGTTTTGGGTCTCTAGGAATCCTTAAATATATGTTTTGGGTCATTGAGAAACCCATTGGGCTTGGGGGTTGATGAGGGTCATGAATGCCTAATGAAAGAACATGGTTTGGAGGTGAGCACTCTCTTTTCTGCTTATTGAGTTGTAGACCATTAGAGTTTTAACACATGTGGAAAGGAATGATTTGATTGTCTTATTGTAACTTTAAATATTGAAAAGGAAAAAATATGATTTTTTATCTTGAAATATTAGAACTAATGTATATCTTAAGCATTTGAGAGAATAATTTATTGACCCTTAAAGGGCATTGAATTGTATAAAAAAGTGAAATGTTGTTAAAAATTCATTGTCTTCCAAAGAGAGATTGTGGTCCCCGTTACACTCGATCATGAATGAAGTTTGAAAATTATCGTACTTAAGTTGAAGTGTATTATGTTATTGTAATTTAGGATAGATTTTATTATATGTTATTATGACTCTAGGTTAAGTCCCCCTTGAGAACTTGCTCAAGTACTGGGTTCACAACCACTAGAAACCCCATGATGTTAATCTTGAAGGGTTACAAATCATAACCAAGGTTTTTTTCCTTTTCTAATGTTGACCATTGTAAGGGTATTGTCCACCATGAGCCCTAATTCATTTTAAATACCCTAGTGGTTTTTCCCCATTAAAATAGGTGTTTCCAAGTTTTTGAGCAATCCAAGCTAAAATCCCAATCTATATTGAGTTCTCCAATATTCCCATGCCACTTTGGGACTTTTTTAATAGATCATTAAACCCTTGGGGTGGTTCATTTATCATGAGCAACTCAAGTTTTACGTGTCTCAACCATAAAAGTGAGTTTCATTTAAGATTAACACGACCAAGGTTGAAGAAAACCATTTACATACAAATTGTTGAAAAACACTTTTCATAACATGTGCTTTCATCAACCTTCCCAATATTTGCTTTTGCTTTCAATTCTTAGACCATATGATACGAGAATGTCCTTTAATGACTAACTCTCGATGGGCTTCACAAGAGAAAAATTCCCCATAGATTAAATTGGCCACCTCTACTAGAGATGGATGAATCATCGTGACTAATAGGAAAAATACTTTGGCTTCACCTAGTGTGGATTGCTCATCACCTACTATGTATCGACCCATAAGTGGTCCTGGATCTAACTCCTCTACCCTAAAAAAAAATCAAGCCATGCCAAATGTTAACATCAAAATAATAGTTTGATGTCCTAACTAAGCTAATATGATGCAAATAAGGAAACTAATACTTGGATTAACTATTACACATTGATTTCTCTTAAATTATCTTCATTATATATATTTACATGATAATAAATGACATGATACTTATATATTTCATGATGGTGGATGAATATATTCCACACCATTTATTTACATAATTATATACCTTTTAAAACCTAAAGGTTACACATTTTCACTCATCATTACTTTTGGTAACCATTCATTTACACTTAATTCTTAACTACTAACTAGCATATATTTACATATATATCATGGTATATATGTATTTTATTCATGTAAACTATTATAAATTCTTCATTATTATCATTTTAATATGTTTGCAACTTCCATGCCTTCATTCCCTTATTTTGGGACATCTTTCCCTTATTTCGTGACATCATTCTCTTATTTTATGCATAATTCCTTTATTATGCAACATCATTCCCTTATTTTGTGTTATATTATAATGTTCATATAAATACCACCAACATCATCCCTAGACTTAAACATTTGTTTCATCCTCAAGACAAGTTAGATGAATAATCCCATCATGTCAGATTTCCATCTATAGTTCTTCCCTTCCATTCACAGTAAAGTCATTTTTCTCCCCAAGTCATTAATTTACTTTCACATTAAACATCCTTCTATACGTGGCTTTCTTTGATTTTAATCTTTGTACCATATTTTTTTTCTTGTTCCATGGCATTTTTTTTAGGGTTGCCTCATTTTCTTTGTTGATGACATAATATTCTTCTCCTCCCAAGCAATTTTTTCTCCTGTGGTGTGATTCCTTTGTTACATGTTGATGTCCTTCTTTTCCATTCGCAGTATGGCATATTTTGTTCTACATGATGTTTTTCTTTATTTGTAGTATCATGGCCTTATTTTCCCTCTGTGGTATAGTATCTCGAGTTCATTTTGGGCTCTGTGTTCACTTCATTAATGGTATATATTTTTGTTCCACTAATTTTAAAGAATATTATGACTTTAAGACAAGAATATACATCATGTGTGATGTTTTTGTGATAAAAGGCACACTACCTTTGTTCTGGTTTGTTACAGTTTCATGCTAGGTGTTTTGTCTCGTTTGGTTTATAATCTTTGTTTAGGATGAAAATTTTATTAACACCAAAAATCTCATGATGCTTGCTTTATCTTGTTCATTTGCTATGGTACATGTATCTTCCATACGTTGTCCTAAAGGGAATTGGACTACTGCATTGAATTCCATCCTTATTTCTTATTTTACATGGTATAATATTTCATTACATTCAAAAAACCATTCCAATGCTAATATTATTGGGTATGGTGATCGATTTTGATATGTTTCCATAACTTCAAAATATACTATTTTAGTGATACCCAAAATTTTAACTTCTACTCATTTTAAAACCCCTTTGGGTTCCTGCGGTGTGCCATCTATCATTTGCATATCATAATCTATCAAATGTAAGGGTGGCTTCCCTAAGGCCTCCCATGTAGCTTGTGGCATCACATTCATGTCTGCACCAAGATCCAACAATTTGTAACATATTTCCTTCCCACCAACTTTCACATCTAATAATATTAGTGATTTTATCCATCTTTTATTTTAGTTCTAAACACCTTTTTATCCTTCTCATTTGTCAATTTTTCCTTTCTAAATTTTGTCTCTTGTGCCTTTTATTCTTTCTTTTTTCCTTTCTATTTTATCTGGGTTTTATTTCATTACCTTTCTTGTTCTTTCTCTACCTTTTCTTCACACTTCTCCATTGCATCCTCACACAATGT